>VMBQ01011552.1:0-21846 GCA_007657795.1 Dreissena rostriformis | reverse complement strand
TGCTTTCTGTGGATAAAATGTAATACATCTAGGTATCAAATTGTTTGCTTTGATGAATCTGATTTATTTTTACAATAAAATATTGCTTATTAATTAAGTCTTAGTAATATGACACATAGACTGATATAAGAACTTCCTGTCGAACATGATATAAAACAAATATATCATGCAGCGTTATAGCAGTCAGATATCAATGTAGCGGTATGATAAAAGCTACCAACTGCGTGTGCTTCTTGCCAATTAACAAATATTCTTTCTAACGTAACGAATTCAATTGGCAATCTGATAAATGTATAGTTTTATGAAACTACTTATAATCATAACAAACATTATAAATCGAACAATTATAAGGAGCATGATTTATAAATTTAAAACAAAAATATTTATAATAAATATTTAAAAACAGAAACCTGAATTTGCGATACAAATTGTGACTGGTTCAATACATGCATGTAATTGTAATATTGTAATACTACTTTAGTCAGATATAATGTCATACGGACAATTGTACAAATAGAGATTTATTTGTGTTAAAGCTTATCAGCATAGGAAAACATGTGCTTACATTTAAAGAAAGCAAAAATGTGTGTCGTTATAAAGCAAAACTAAATTTTAAAAACAGAATATCCTGTCACTTTTGCGTCATATGCTCCACCGATGGGGTTATTTTTTGTCATCATCAGTGACCGTTTTTTTGGCTTTTTTTGAAACCTTGTGGAGGCGTGAATGTTATACCTAAGCAAACGAAAACAAATAGTATAGTTAAGGATCGTTACGTTTTTAGCGTTCATTTCTAGAACTTTTTGAACGGTTTAGTTAAGTTTGAAGCATTGGGAAATATATGTTTTTTCTTGTTCGGCGAAAGGAATATACTATATAGTATGTGTTTTTTTAATACAATGCTTAGAATTCAAAGCATCGCAAATTAAATTAATCAGGATTCGCTAAAACCATCTGTTGGAGCATATTTTAATGATATGAAACGTGTTTAGTTTTGCTTTGCAATTCATATCGTGTCTTTCAAAGCGAGAAATACAGCTCAAAGTGTTCGTCTCCTATTTAGTATTCCGATCAATGAATTGCCGCTTTTTGTTAAGTGTCATACAAGAAGACATGCAAAAGACGAATCTTGATTGATTGGTATATAATGTGGTATGTTTTAAGAATTTCAAGAGAGACACATAATATTAAACACTCAGAATCCATCAAAGCTATAAATTCATTGGCATACAAAAGAAGGTTTTCGGTTTAAACACTTATATTTACCCTTGGTCTTGAGTGCGGTTAAGTTCGCTTGATGTGTGAACATGCAAACTACAGCATACAGAAAACACATTTTGTATCTTCTTGTATTAAAGTTGTTTCTGTGGGTTTCTTAAGGAAGAAAACAACAACAAAATCGGCATTTGAAGTAAGTATGCTGGCAATTATTGTGAAGCCGATAACAAATTGCATCACATCCTATTTGTTATTGTATCGATTTCAGTATAATATGTTTTGTTTCTCGTTCTAAAATGTATCTGTCACATGCATTCCTCACTCAAGTTTGATTACGTATTAAGTAGGATTGTTCTTTATTTTTGTGATGATTTAAATTCCTTTCTCGTGTTTCTATAATGTGATGCATAGAAAGTTCATTTCAGTTCTGAGTTGTGTCTTTCATCTTTCTCGCAATGGATTTCAAATTAAATTCGATCAATTCCATATCGCTACATTTTTAGGCCGCTTTTCAACGCAAGCAGTTGAAGTCCCTTGATTAATTCGGATCTTGAGTGACATACGGCCGACCATGATGTGAGAAACATGTCAAATGCGGCGCCTATTTAAGCCATGCTTTTGCAAATATTATCTAGAACTTCTTTAGTTTTAACGAGACTATGCGCATAATGTTAAGCTTCAAATACAGATTACTGCATAAGGTGCCTTTGGTTAAAGACGAGTTGAATCCTTTTTTGTCAGACATTGCAACTCTTGAGAATTTTTTGTATGTTGTTTAAAGGAAGTATCGACTTCTATTATGCAAGTACACAAGAACCATTTTAGACCTTACAGTACGGAATTTCCCTGAGATACGCAACAATTATCTCGAATTTGTACAATATAATGCATAGTTCTGATTTTTGTCAACATAGAGGATCTATGTTATCTTTTATTTATATGTTAAGGTATTAGCACTCTAATACGACATTTTGATTTTCTGTTCTTTCTTTGCATATTTCTTAGTGTTATGGTATTTTGCATTGATAATCAAAGTAAAAATACAATTCACCGCACAATAATTTTTTTTTTTTACTTTTTAAGTTTTCAACCCCAAAAGTATTTTTTTCAATTTTTTCTGAACCATGCATTTACAAGTTTTACTCTTATTAATCAAAATATTTAACAAACAACACTTTTTTAGTATTTATTAATAGATAAATACATACAATATACAAATATGGTAGTTTATAACATGTAAGAAAAGGAATAAAGAAAATATAAACAAACAAGTGATGTCATCATCCCTCGGAAAACCAGAAAAATTACCATCTCTAGTCACAGGTCTTTTTTTAAATAAATATTTTAAAAAAAAATGGCAGTTGGAAATTAAAATCTTTGAACATAGAAATTATCTTCAATGTATGTTTGAATCAAAAATAGAATAAAAAATGGGGGTCACCAGTGAAAATGAAAAGTTCCGGCTTCATAATCAAGGGTACCCACGTTTGCCAGAAACGCCATACTGAATTTGAGACTTTTAACATGTGAGCATATTGAGGAGTTAAAATGTTCAAAAATAGATAAAAATGAGTAAAAGCTTATAAGAAACTCAAAAACATACATACATACATACATCTCATGCGTGACATGAAACCCACACAGTGCAGTAAGGAATTGATAACCTAGTTTGAAATTCCAAATGAAATGCGTTCTTCAATATAAAAAAGACTTGAACATGTGACAGGGGAAAAAAGACAATCTATAATTAAGAAACGAGGCACATTAAATCATTCAATCATACAAGTTAAAAGGAAAATAGCTTCCTCAATGAATAGTGATAACATTAAACTTATTATTATATACAAAATAAATACATGATTTTCATGGTCCATTTTTGAAGAACTCCGTCAGGTTTGGAATAAGTGTCTCTCAAACCCGCTTGGTATTGGTCACCCTGGGTTGACCGTCTGAGTTCTTCATTATGAAAATGTTCTTAACATGATTTTTATCAAAACGTTTCTGTAGTGTAAGGTTTAAGTTCCTTTTAACACGAGCTACTAAATTATTATCTCCATCACCCTCTAAAATCTCAACAGGCGTGCCCTCTTCAATAAGCTCCTTGATTCCCTTCTCACCACTGACACTCTCCATTAAACTGCCAGAGTGATTGTGGACAGTCATGTGCACATACAGCCTGGCCTGTTCGGTTTCTTCGCCACCACTGGCACGTTCCACAGATACGATGAGACACGACATACTTCACTATCTTCCTTCCATACTTTTGCTTGGACATCAAGAATGTGTGTGCTGAAACAAATTATTTGACTTAATAAAACTAGAACTGCGGCTGAAGGAGAACTAAATATCACCGCTGACAACTTGGACAGTAAAACAAGGACAACTGAAAAGGGGAATTAGATCCATATAAAATGCAGCTATCGTACATATGTAATAATGTGTGTGCACTATTCATGCATGAAGTTTGAGTTGACATCTTAAAAAGTTTAAAAGTTAAAAATAAACTGACAGACAGATGGTCAGACAGACATATATATTCCTATATGTTTTAATAAAATTAAATGTATATTTTTGCTTCAGTGACAATTTATTGCTTGAAATGAAGTGTTTGTTACAATTAACTTACATGTTAGACTGTCAAAACCCTGTTTCTGCCATGCAGAATCCAGAGCTACTGACATGCCTTTTCGAGTTTTACACGGGTACTCAGTACTGCCCCGATAGTTCCCTCCTCGCCTTGCCTTTTTCCTGGAAAGAAATGACATCTTTAATTTACTATAATTGACAACATTTTCTTCACGTTATTTAACAAAACAATTGAATACCGAGGATAAATACACAAGCACTTGAATAGGAGTATCAACTGACGCACGGACTCTAGATTAATATACACTCCGTGACTGACGTAAGTATTTAATAGTAATTGTGATATAATCCATACGTAAGTGTCATCGATTTTATTTATTCAAACATTCGTTACATAGCATGTCATTACTATTATTTTATATGATGAACACTTTAAAACTGGATTAATAAATAAGCGTAAACAACATTCTTCATCCAAATGTTAATACCAAATACATGTATTCTCCCTACTGGATACGAAACTGACTATTAACGCTACATTTTATTTATGAATTGAAACATGGGATCTACAGTAAAAATCACATAAATCAGTGAAATACCTACTTCATTTCCATCTGAATTTTCAAGCAGCATCCGGAATTCGACCACCCGGCAACCCGGACAGTATTTTCACGAATCGTTTTCTTTATAATTATCAACACTGCCGTCCAATAGTTGACTTTTATCATTAACTCTAGTCACATAATTATGATCAACAATTACACTTCTATCGATCTTTCTCTTTAGAGATAGCAATTTACTTTTCTTAAAACTGTCACGTACGCTGTCGGTCATTTTTGTTTTGATTTCATTTAACATTGCGGGTTCTACATTTAGTATTTCATAGCGATTTTATCGAATATTCGTAGATTTCCGCACGTACTCGGAAAACGTTCGGAGTAACGGATATGTACGAAATAAGGCGATATTGCACGAAGTGCATTAGAGTGCTAATACCTTAAGTGCTATAAAGTTAAAGTTTATTTACCAATTTGTAATTTTTATATAATCACGCAAATGATGAACAAGCATGCGTAATGAATTCACTTCTTTTACAGAAAGACGTATTTTTATCTTTAAATATCGTAAAGTTTAAATTCTTAGCTATATACGTCTTATACGCAGTTGTCAAATATTATCAAACACTCTCATTGCACGAAACCACATTAAAAAAAAACGTACTCCTCACTAATTGACTTTCGTGTTCGGTGTATTAACATTCTAATGCGTTCATCTGACACGTTATCGGTGCATTTCCATATCATTTCACTTCGAGTTCTTTTTATATATATATCTGGGAGCCCCATTATGATCAATTCTACATTTCTTCTGTTGTTAAACGTACTAACAACACTTGGAAACGGCGTCTCTTGATTAAGGCCCATTGTGAGACGTTGATATAAGGTGAAAGAAACCAAAGACATTGGAAACAGATTTATCTTCCTTTAGATGCTATTAGGGGTTTTGTATTGTAGATCTATACAAATAAGCATGATTGCTTAAAAAGGAGACGGTACACGGGCTTTACATATGTCAAATGGGATGCAAACTTACGTCATGCATTGTTTATAATTTTTGTAAATACTAGTAATATATATGTTAACATGTTTCATGTTTGCAAGTTGTTGACTTGCATCGAATTTTCTTATCCCTGATGTGTGCTAGATTTTCAAACAAAACACTTATTTGGAGGCGGGATTTTACCAATTTTAAATCGCAATCACATTCCAAGGTTAATGATTAAAGTAGAGAGTCAATTATTTAAGTAGAGCGCAACATAAGTATATGTATATAGATACAATAATTGTGTAACATATTTTCTAATATGTACATTTTTGTTTTGATGGCAAGCAAAGGACAACAAGAGTTATTGAGCGTAAACAATCAGTAATTTTTATTTATCCCATTTTTATGTATCTGTATTTATCTCTTTTATATATTACATTGCTTATCACAATAACAGTAATGATGAAGATAAAACATTTCTTTGAAAATATATTTCAAATGGACTTTCTCAAAGTTCTGATTTTTTTACAGTTCATTTTTTCATAAATCTTAAAATTGATAACGCATTGAATTATACATAAGAATTCATATAATGCTTAGAACTACATATAAATCTAAACATATACATAAAACAACATGATATTAGGTCATTAACAAATCTAAAGAAATAAAACCTTATATATATATAGGATGGGAAGCAAAACAAAAGGATTTCGTTGTTTATATATGTAAGGATTTTCATAAGAAAAAAAAAATATGTCACAATTATTATCAGGCATCTGAGTCATTCAACAAGTATGCATATTGGACATTAGAAAGTAGGCCGTATACAAAATAGTTGGGTTTGTCTGTATTCAAAAGAGGCATGTCAAACGGTTATTTTCTAGTAACTTTGTGCCTCGTGAGACGTTGAATAGCAAAATCGTAAACAAAGGTACACGTTCCTCACATGCCTGTAAAAAAAATAATAATGAGAAGTGGTATCATTATTATACGCTTACTGCCAATTGTTGAATCGTGTCAAAAGCTTTCAAATGATAATCGGTTACATTGAAGATTATACAAACATTCACAAAGGCTTTATGTTAAACAAAAGTACATTATTCAATTCACAAAATCTATTTTGAAGTAGAAATCTCTATCTTGCAGCGCGTACTGATGATATATTGATTTCGTGATGACGTCCATCCCACTTGTTGTCAATCATGCGCCACTATTGCAATACGCAGAGAGCAATTCTACTCTTCAAAAGTAAGTTATCGTTTAGTGAATTCAGTTGAAAGTATGGAATAATACAACAACAATAACGTAGTCGTTATATTATATTTGAACAACGTACGATTTTGTATGAATATAGTGCGATTGCAACAAAAGGGATTAAATGCCATCTCCTCTAGCTTTTTAGATCAATCATCTGTTATCATTAATAAGCGCGTTCTGATGACATTTGCTTGATGTTTGACGTCAATCCTCCGCGTTGTAAAGCAGTCATCCACTTTGAATTGAGAACGGGCTGATCCTGGCGTAGACTTAAATGTGTGATCTATTCGGATTCAGTTGATTTTTATGTATAACAAATGGAAATAAAATCGTCGACATCCGTACAGAATAATTGAATATAGTACTATTCGAATGTACTACATATATAATGTTTATTTGTACTTCACATTAGTGTAGGATTGTTTTTCATTATTTGGAAATAATTATGTTAAACTTAAAGCATAACAACAGAAGCTACTAACTGGCATATTATTTTTAAGCACACAGTTAATTTAGGTGTTCAACTCTCAGACTCATAAACGGATTGTTCGTTTATTTGTAAACTCAACATGTCGAACATGGTCTTATGTAAAAAAATGTCACAAAAAGTGACGCAGAGGAAACTCCACATGTGCCATAACATTAACATGATTAAAACTGGATCATTTGCACTAAAACGGTCAACACAAATCAGTTTTGTTAGAAGGCATTATCATATTTGAGCATATTAAAAAAAAAACAATGCATTACAATATTAACAGAGACACTTATATATTACTTAACTAAGCATGTTCATAATGAAGATCTAATTTATTCATTAAAGAGAGTAATCGAATCAATCAGTTTTTGTGTGTGACATAGATATGTAGTAATTCACATTTTCCCATTTACTTTTGTAAACACACCATACGTCGATTGCTTATGGGGAAACTGTGCCAAAATTACACAATTAAACATGTCCATATTGCCCAAATATTCTTCCCTAAATGACACGACTGTTAAATAAAATTGACGTTATTTGTTCTCTGACTCCAACCGAGCATCTACCCCGACATAAAACTTCCACAGTTATAAAACATTTTACGTTCCATTACATGATTTAACTACAGTAAAACTGCGATAACTCGAGATAGCACGGGACTGACCTTGATGCTCGAGTAATCGCAGGTTTCGAGTAATCCATGGTATTATTTGTGTTCACTGTTTCGGTTGGTGATGCTAAGCTTCTGCCGCAAACGCTTTTTTTACATGTAATACTGTGCTGTGTAGGACTATTTTCTTTCTGTATTGCCATGATGCAATGATGCAGCGCAGATGAACAGAAGGAGTTCAGTTAAGAGATTCCGATGTATAACTACTATTTGGTTTATTTATCCTCGGAGACTTCGGTTATAAAACCATTGTCCGAGCGCTCTGATTTACAATAATACTCTGCTGTAAAAAGGCAGTTAAAGGCCATGTGGTCAGCCCGGTTGTACTGGGCTGAACCATAAATACATAGGGTCTTTGCAGAGTGGATGCTTGAATAAAAATCTAATTATTTAAAAATATCTTATCATAGGACTATACTGTTTGAAAACGCGTTATAAACGCTAAGAAGAAGAAAAAATATCAACAGTGAAAAATCTATGCTTGCCTAACTTCGCAGAATAAGCAGCTTTACCATTGGTTAATAGCAGTTTTAAAACATGGCTCCGATTGGTCGAATTTGCTTAATTAAAAAGACAAGTAGGTTCCGATGTATTCTCTGCTACGCTCTTTTTTATACCATACATTACATCATAATTATCGACGGCTGGTAATTATTTCATTATCATATAAACCGTGTAGCTTTTATCTGCATCTCAAAGGATGACAATTTGCAGTGTTTCTCAAACTGCGACTTACTTCACACCTAATAAAGCGTTTGTTGTCTGCTTGGTTGCGCTGTTTTCACAACTCGAATATTTTTAGCACCGACCAGACGAGAAAGTGTCTTCGAATAATTGCCAGTTAATAAGGTGTGAAATGCCTTTCAGGGACCAGCACATATCCTCGAGTTATCGAAAATCGCATGTTTGAGTTATTGCGGGTATTTTTATATAGAAATTAAAGGAAAATGTAAAGAGACTTCCTTTAATGCTCGATTTATCGCCAGTTTTCGAGAAATCGCCAGCTCGAGTAATTGCAATTCTACTGTATTATAATTGCACGTTGCGCGACATCATCGGAAACTCACTTTTCGAGACCATGTTGTGATTACTTAAATGTGCTGGAACATAACCGACTACCATAACATGTAAATATATACATCTCAACATAACGATGTTTCTCTTTTTTAATACAAAAATCATTACTGAACGTTACGTTTTACTTACCACAAGTGTATACGGACACTGTTACTTTTTTAACTTTGACCTTTTATTGTACGTTCACGTAAATATTATCGTAAACAGAAAAACGCAGTCATACACGAAATATACCTCTTACAGTTATACTAACATATCTTTACGTACAAACATCTGTGTCTTAACATGCATGTCAGTGTACATTGCAAAACCATTCTTCTCTCATGAATCTCCTTATATGGAACAATGCTTAGCCACAAAGGAAGCATACAGGAAAAATATTGTGAACAAGAAATAACCCCTCCCCGTGACACGAGCAACGTACACCACTTCATTAATCATATCAATGTACACAATCATTGGGGTGCATTTCCTGATTTATAACTGAACCTTGGTTTGATCAGTTGATCAGCGATTTATCGACGGATACAATATACATTATGCAAATAAAATATGTAAAACAATCTTTATTACTTTTTTATGCAGCCTTAAGTGTCCATGACGATAACATGTATTGATAAGAACAATGCTTATAATAATTGTATGACTCTGACTACGAAAAAAAATGTTAGTCAGTTGAGTCTTGCTAAACAAAACTATAGAAGCATTGCAATACATCACATGTTCACTATCGATTTGCAGATAATGATACCAATCTTTTTGAAACATAAAATCTGATATATCTGTTCCTTAACTACAATCCTCAAAACAATTGATGGAAATTTCGCAATATTGTAAATAAAACACGATATACATTGTGTTTACATATGAACAAACTTTGTTAAAGCAAGAAATTAATTATGTGTTTAGATACCCTTCATTATGTGTGTGTGTGTGTGTGTGTGTGTGTGTGTGTGTGTGTGTGTGTTTAATAGCCATTAAAAACATACTAATTTCGATTCAACCTTTATACAATTTTCAATTGGAAAATAATTCTAAAAAACAAATCATGTGACACACAGAGGGGCATGCGTATACGGGAGCTTACATGATTTTAGTGAGGTTAGTTGGAACTAAACTTCAAAGATGGCGTCGTTTTCGTGTTTTTCGTGGAGGAGTAGCGGATATTTTCACCCGGTAAGCAACTTTATATTAATATTTCTTTTTAATGAATACGCCCTTTCGGCTCTACGGTGTTTGTGCTCCCCTCGGTTTTATGTGTCAATACCGTAGACCTCGGAATAAAAAAGTTATTGAAGCAAAACTGTCCACAAATTTGTTGTTTAATCTCTTGACCTTCGAGATTTTGGATGTTCGAATGTCATTTTCTCGTATAATAAACAGTATTTGTGCATGTTTACAGTAAAATATAACACAAATCACGATTATTTTGATGTCTCGACGCGTGTTTATTTTGGAACAGACTTCCATTTAAGCACATTTTGGGACATGACTTAAACATCACAAACAGCTCTTTCTTAGATTAGAAGGTTTTACACGAAATAATTTTCGTAAATGAATTCCGCATTGGTGCGAATGTTTTGGAGAAAAGTTTCTCTTAAGTGATCAAGAGTTATCTTCTTTTATATTAATTGTTATATTATTAATTTATATTATTATATGTTTTCTCACATACTTAACGCTAACATTTGGTGTGCGTAATATAAGGCATATGACGGTCTTATTTACACAGTGTAATTCTTACCTGTTTATTTTAACACATATGCACATACTTATTTTTTAATATTCCTCAAACGGAATACTATGCTTACTTAAAGGAATACTATTTGCTAACTAAACGGAATACTATGCTTACTATTTCCATGTAACAAGAAGCCAGTTAAAGACGTTGAGGATGCCAAGATTTAAAAAAGAGAGCATTACTAAGTGTGTACCACTCTAGAAAGCGTAAGAAACATGAAAACCCACCAATCAAAAAAAAGATAACGTTGAAGTACCACGCAAGTTAAACACACAAAACAATGACATATACGTGAATTTAAGTGTTATGAAAAACTGAAAAGGGTAAAGCCGGTTCGATACTATTATAATGTTGCTGTGACCAAAAACTACCATTATTGCGATTCGGAATGCCTGCATCAATTTGGAATACCTGACGCTTGCTTAGAAGATGCGTATCAGTGGATGTGTTTTTATTGCAAACTTAAATATTAACTGTTTATTGAATACAATGACATTTGACGCGTTTTACCATAACGATACCGGTACATGTATATGTTACTTTGATGTGACACATTTTGGACGTCATTCTTTTAAACAAGTTCTGAGTTGGTGAATATATCAGNACCCTCGTCATCATTCCATCTTCGAGTTTTGAGTTTGTGTTTGAACCTGCGGAATACTGTGAAGCTGTAGCTGGATAAACGTATGCTTCAACTCATGGACCACCTCTTTTTATGAACAAATGTGTTTACGGGTTTAAATTTTAGATTTTCTCACCTGTTTTGTGAATTCCGAGCATCCATTTTTCTTGTTGATGACAGAGAGGCAGCGAAGAATGAACAGATAGGCAGCATTTTGACAGAAAGGCGGTCGATATGCATCGACACCGTGATATTAAGGTTAGATCGTAGACCACGATCCGCATGTACCAACTTATTATTGAGTTTCTCTAAATGCGAGAAAAATACTCACGAAAATAAAAATGACACCAAGGACTGGTTCTTGTCCCAGGAAACGGACTCGAGAGCATTTCTATAAGCCTTAGGCTTTCGATGCAATCGAGCTAAAATAAATAGGTTTAAACTAAGAAAATAAAAATGAATTTCGCACATATTGTTGGTCACCAGTTTCCGATATGCTATTTTTTAGTAGCGAAAACACACGTTTTAATATGAGTAAAATGAGGATATAATTTCAAACATCGCGTTCAGAACATAACAGAATAAGAAACATTCTAATTTTAGCTCACCTGAACTCAACGTTCTCATTGAGAAAACAACGGTTTTATTGCCAATAGTAAATATATCCAATTCAGACAAATATGACAAAACATCCGTTGTTGATGAATAATGATAATGCACAGATTAAGAAGAAGTCAAAATGAGCCTAACTGATATTAGTGTACATATTATATTAAATCCGCTTCAAAAGTTTGAGTGCGACCATATTTCAGAGCAAAAGCCAACTACCAATGTAACCTAAGCAATTATTGCTTAACATACACATATAGTTTTCCACATTGCTTAAAGGGGCCGTCCAACAGATAAAGCGTCGCACGACGCGAAACGATATTTTGGGAAACTACAAGAATTGCTTATATAGCTTAAAAAAAACTTCCGCTACAAACATGAGCGTGGATGGTCGATCGGTCTAAACCGGTAGCTTTTTACTCCAGGAATCCAGGGGTCAGTGGTTCGAGCCCTGTTGAGGGTTACTTTTTTTTCCTTTTGTTTAATTGTATTCTTGTTTTTTTACTGGAGATTTTTAGTTCACATGTTTTAATTTATCAATATAAAGCATTTAAAGCATTTTATGACAAGCTTCAATACATGCCAAAATCTGTTGGACGGCCCCTTTAAGTCAAAACCGACTTTTGGAAAAGTGTCAAGAAAAGCATATAGATACAATAATATCGCTACGCTGTTGGTATTTAACCCAGACATGGGCAAATTATAAACTATGTAAACATATACATGTACACATTTTTCGCTTCACTCAACAAACAAAGAAAGGTATTAAGGTCCGTCATCAGAAAACAATTAGGTCGGTAGCAGATGTTCCTTTGAAGACATTACTATATATTTCGAAGCTTATCCTTAATATTTGTTCACTTTTTGAAATATTTTTGTAAAAAGACTGCAACTGATATAATTTTAATATGAAACGTGTGTGGATCGGCTGTGTATTTCTGTATAGCAGCGTTTCCAGTAAAAAAAAGGTGAGTATTTGGTTGTAATGTAAACTTAAACAAACAGTGTAGATATATGTGTGTATAATTGTTAGTTCGCGATTTCCTACAACACCTACAACAAGGCGGTGAACGGAAATGAGGCATCAGTCCGGTTTAAGCGAGATTGGATTTCTATGTTATAAAGATAGCGCGGGTTTTGTTGACATTTTTCAAACAAGCGGTACTTTTTCATTCAGATGAGAATTGTATGGTTAAATATAGAATTTTTATCATGACTATTCTTTTATCACACTATTCCGTTGCATGTAGACATCCGTTGACAGAAAAAATACTAATACAAAAGCTATTGAAGGGACAATATGTCGGTTAAGATTGATAATGACTGTTTTACAAATAAATGACAAATGTTATTTTATGTGTATACATCTATTCAATATCACAAACGGTATCCGAATAATGTGCAAATGTATGTGTTTTGTGCATTGCGAACAAAAATCTTTCTTTTCCATAACAATTATATAGAATATTCTCGAAAATATGTGATTTAAGGTCAGTTTAATGTCTATGGAAGGTCCAGTTAAAATTAATGTACAAGTAAGTTCAATACTGGTATAACACGCGCGTTTATTTCAAAGGAATCATATACATACACACCATGTTTTATACCAAATATATATGTCAGAATGTGAAATATCATTGCGAGGTTGTATTTTGAGATGAAATAAATGTTTTAGTTAATTTTGGAAGTCCTATTTGTTGTCTTTGCAGTATTTGCATTTCTAGTTGAAGAACATCTAATAGCATATGTTTTTGGTTTGTCTACACGGTAAACAGTTGAGTGTTTGCATAAACATTTTTATTTTATTTTTAACTTCGTTTTTTTTTTAATGCTTCGAATAACAGTTCCTGTTTCGGTAACACTTTCGATAGTAAGTTATTTTCTTATTTCCGTTTTAACAATAACTTTATTAAAATAACAACCGATAATGTAAGCTGACATCATCATACTTATTTGCGATTATTCCAATGTGAATTGCTTTTGATCGCGTCAACTTAATGACACAAAAATTGATAGTAGTAGATCATGCAGAATAAACGCTATCGATAGTCATCTACAACGGTTTCTGTGATTATGCAATACTAGAGCACTGGTACATTCAATCGACTTAATAATGGCACTGATGCATTTCAAACGGATTATTTTTTTAATAAGGAACTGGATATATTATTCAGCGTTTTAAATATATGAACATAGTTTTATCCAACAAATTAAGAAAAAATATAGCTTCGCGGATAAGATTTTAACGAAATGTTCGTGTTTCGTGAGTCAACCCAACTCTTGACCTCATCCTGCCAAACGTTCCCTTGAATAACATTTGTATCGGTGATTTTAGCTCTGAACAAACAGTGTCTACATGTACCGAAATAATGTGGAAATTGGAAAGTCATGGTCGAAATGCATATCTTCCACAATGACACACTCACCTGCATGAAAATGAAACGCTTTGTTTAATGCCAACAAAAATCTTTAATAAATAAACATCAAACCAAACTGAAGCATCATTTACGTTCACCCGATTGCTACACATACAGTGAATATGAAAATGTCTTAAAATAAATTGTGTTTGTTTCCACTAAATAGACCGAAACTTGTTAATGACAACCCTAAACTTTGTGAGGTATTCCAGGTCGGGTTTTCAAAAAAATAATAATCCTACATTCGATCGTACTTGCAAACTTTACTTGAAAACTTAATAAAATATATCTTAAATGAGATTTGGACGATTTCTATCAGTGAATATTCTTATCTGAGTTTTGGCTTCGGGTATCAAGTATTCTGTTTTCAGATTGCACGCTACCTAAAGTTTTTGGACCCTGTCTAGCAATGATTCCACGCTATTACTTCAACATTGTGCGAATGCGAGGAGTTCAGTTATGGTGGATGTCAAGGCAACGCTAACAACTTCGAAACGCTGACGAAGTGAAAGCGTTCGTGCAGGACATTGATAAAAAAAAACAGATGTAGGCTACAACTAGGCTAATCAACCAGTGCATGACGAACAGTGTCCTGACATGCCGATGACGTCGGGAAATAACAGTCAACGAACATTTTACATGTCTTTAAAATACTACGACTTTTCTCTGTCAAGAAAAATATGTAGAGTAATGAAATTCTAAACATCTAAATATAGTATTAAGACATTTCCTTGTACATTCTATTCAATATTGTATGTGTTTTGTTCTTTTTATGAATTTCTTTAATTAATATGCAGCTAAAACATGATTGATTACTTATTCATTATATGTATACTTATAGATATATTGTAACTTGCATTGCACAAATACAATCGTAATATGAATTGCACTAGTAAATTATTGTCCCCACTTGACCAAGATTCGAACATAGATATTGTAAAGATGTACAATCCGAACACGTTTCATCAATATCGATCCATAAATGTGCCCTCCAGAGTCGTAACAATACTAAACCACAACATGAACAAGAGACTCCATAATGTGCCGTCTCCAATATGCCACTGTGTTGAAACCGTACAAGCGATTGAAGTAATCTCACAGGAAAGCAGGGGCCACGAACCACTGGGGGGAAATGTTTGGCCCAAACCTGTTAGACTTCGTGAGAAGCTTTACGGACAGGCGGAGGCTCTACAGATGACCACCCGTTTCATCGTTGCCTCCGGACTCCATCGTCCATCAAAAAGATGAGCACGTTTTTAAATAAGATTTGACCTAATGATCTAGTTCTGGACCCCTCTTGACCTAGATTCGAACTTGACATAACTTATCAATATAAACATTTTGATCACGTTTCATAAAGATCAATTATAAAATGTGGTTTCTATAATGGTTACAAGGTTTTTAATGATTCGACCTTGTGATCTAGTTTTTTTACCACCAGATTATAACTAGGTCTTTATATTGTCAGGATAAATATTCTGACCAAGTTTCATTAAGATTGGATTGCAAATGTGGATGCTAAGGTGGTTACACGATTTTTCTTAAATTTGACATGGTAACCTTGCTTTAGACACGGGTCACCCAGACTCGAACTATGTATAGATATTGCCACTATACTCATTCTGACCAAGAGTAAAAGGCCTCTACGTGCTCAATAAGCTGATAAGGTTTCCATCGCTGCGTCTATTGGGAATAAAATCTAACGCGCTCACCACGTGGACTTTAAAACTGTGCTATGGGTTGAACGCTATGTTATTGATACACATTAATATGTAGTACTTACGAAAAGCGTTCCATCTTATCTACTCCGATTGATGATTATAAATAAAGCAAACGCTATTTGAAAAAAAGACAAAAATAGAATTGTCGTTTTAGCATTTCGTGAATATGTCCATTTAAAATGTGCATTTTCTTTTATCATCAAAATCCAGTCATTTACAATATCATACGTAAGATGTGAAAGTTTTGGTAAAGCGATTATATAATACAGCGAGGGTATTAATTACTGATAAATGGACCCATTACTGTATTATTTAAAAAGAAATCATTCATGATCATTTACAGCAATATTTAAGAACTTAAATTAGAGTCCACAACTTGTCTGTTTAAGGGAGTACAAAGACGTAAGGTAGTGGTTTCCTCGTGTTTTAAAAGCAGATGGAAATTGCGAATATTATTTATTTTTCTTTATAATAATTCTTTATTAAGAAAAAATTGACCGTAACAACAACAACCTATTTGTTAGAATTAACAAGATGTGTTTGTGAAACACTATGTCCCCTATTGCGATTTTGACTCGTATATTTGACCTTTGACCTTGAAGGATGGCCTTGACCTTGACCTTACACCACTCAAAATGTGCAGGTCCATGAGATACACATGCATGCCAAATACCAAGTTGCTATGTTGAATATTGCAGAAGTAATGGCCAAAATGAGCGATTTTGACCCATATAATTGACCTTTGACCTTGAAGGATGACCTTGACCTTGACATTTCAGCACTCATAATGTGCAGCTCCATTAGATACACATGCATGCCAAGTATCAAGTTGCTATGTTGAATATTGCAAAAGTTATGGCCAATGTTAAAGTTGGCGCAAACCAACAGACCAACCAACCAACAGACAGGGCAAAAACAATATGTCCCCCAGTATATACTGGGGGACATAAAAAGACATTTTTTGGAGTGTTGCAAATGCGTGTAAAGGCACGATCTGTAACCCTGCGAAGCCTACGAGGAATTGAACGGAATCGTACGCGGAACGATATCATGGGTTTCTCGGTGAGATTAAAGGAACTTGTTCACATATTGCAGAAATGGACATTTTCCATGTTTTGCACATATTGAAAAAAAAAGAATACTGCACATATAATGTTAAACTTCTTGTCGCCCTCAGCCAGACATTGAATGACCGATACAGCCGAGAAAGCTCATCTTGATGTGAATTGCACCCAACCTTAGAACTACACGTTTCAATCTGCTAGTGCTGTCATCGCATTCTATTATGTTTGTTGCCTTTTAAAATAATGTCCGGTCAAAAGGTAAGTACTGGGGTTACACTGTACCTATTAGCGTTATCTGTGACGAATTGTTAAGTAGAATGTGTGCATGATTATTCACTTGCATTAATGTGTCGTGTTCTGAGAAAACTGGGCAAAAAGCTTGTGCGTAAATTGACATCCCAGATTAGCCTGTGCAGTTCGCACAGGCTAATCAGGGACGANGTTGAAGGATTCTTTCAGGCGTATTCTACATTTAAACTCATGTGGTCCATGTATGGGTCATGGTATCTCAGTTCTCCGCTAATTTTAAATTCATAATTACATATACTGCAACGGAAGATGCACTCATTATCGCCCTCTGACCTGCATCATCTGAAAAGACAGTAAAGAATGGTTAAACAAAAGATCATATCAGAATGAGGTCGACATGTCATAAAATACACTAAATTAATTAAAATAGTACTGACAAGGGCTGATAAAAATTATATTATCTCGTACATCAGCAACCCCACAACCCTTCCTCTTGGAAATAGGTGAATTGATTCAGTTGGTCGGCTGGTTTCTTTACAGTATTATTTTAAATCCACAGTAAGTAACGTGATTCAGAAAACACTAATATTGCACCACATAACATGCTATAGAACTATAATATTGAAGTACATATATAAACTTATTAAAGATGTGTAGGTATTTTGTTGCAGGCTCTTTAACATGAGAAAGAGCTGTTTGTCATTTGGAAGTCAGTTCTCAAAATGTGCTTAATAGGTAGTCAGTTCCAAAAATGGGGGTTAAACCAATAATTGGTCGCAATAAATTAGTTATCATAGATAAAACGGCGTCGGTAAAATTTAATAATCATGATTCTAGTTATATTTTACTGTACACGTACGTCAATACTGTGTATAATAAGAGAAAATAATAGTTGTACATTCAATTTCTCGAACGGCACTTAAGAAGACAAAAGATTTGTGGACGGTTTTCCTTCAATAACTTTTTTATCCCGACGTCTACGATCTTGAAAAAAAATCGAGGAAAGCAAAAACACCGTAGAGCCGAAAGGGCGAATTCATTTAAAATAAATATAAAAACAAAGTTGTTTACCGGGTGAACATACCCGCTACTCCTTTACGAAAAACACAAAAACGACGCCATCTTTGAAGTTTAGTTCCAACTAACCTCACTTAAACCCGGTAAGCACCCGTATACGCATGCCCTCCTGGACACATCTAACCTTAAGTACACTTCCATCACATTAAATAGATTTGTTATTTTTTCCGAGTCATCTCGAGTCCTGGGACGAATGAAAATCTTTTAAGTGTATATATTGTTTTGTTTTTGTGCGAAAAGATTCGATTACTCCGATCTTCCTATTGGTCATAATGCGCCTGTAGATGGTGTTGTGTGTAAATACACAAATGAAAGACCAGCAACTAACAAAAACGTTGAGACATACATGATCGTTCATCACTAGCGGATGTTTTTATGGGAATGAGGTGTAAATATAGACAAACGTGAAACTCAATTTGCATAAGCGGTAAATCGTTCTTTTAAATACCCTGATATTCGTCCTTGAACTTACCAATTGTCATACAAGAAGACTCATCACATACAGACATGACAAACAAACTTACCAAGGGAAAGAAATAGGATAACCACCTTGGTATGGTTAAGCAAAACAAAACAAAACGCTTGTTTATCAATTGAACTATATTACACAAAAATATGACCAACGTTATAAACTGTTAAATGAAAGAGGCGCGTAATGAATTACGTCGGGTATCGTTAAACAAACATGAATGTGTTCACTTACAGACAGTTCATGTTGTGTTTATTGAAGTACTTTTTCGCTAAATCCGCGTTGTTATGGTTTGAAATGCAATTTCTATATAATAAAAACATATTATCATCTTTTGTATCATATTGCCTTAAATTCCAATCGTGGTAATTTACCTGTTTAGAAATTAATTGTAATCCCTATTTCAAAATACGTATCGTATTCATCAAATTCTGAACACTGGTTTGGTATGTTATTCATTGGCATGTGTATAAACAGGGACAAACAAGCAATTATATAATGAAGAATTAATCTGTTTATTACCTGGCTTCATACGGGAATAACATTTAAAGGCATTGCTGTTGAGTAAATCAATTGTGCGTTCCCACGTTTGTCGTTTTGTTCCTTCGAACGGTTCCTGTTGCCCAATTTGTAATGATAAACATTTACGTTTCTCGAAACGAAAATGATATCAGACAGGCAGATTGTATGAGAGAAAGTTACAATTTCTCAGCATAATAATTCCTCTAGGAGGTCACATATGATTCACGTTCTTAAATATTTTATTTTGATAAGTATCACGGATATAAAATGACACTCACACTGCACAAATTAAAAGATGTAAAAAAATAGAAAATAACTTTAAGGGGCGTTCCTTAAAATAGAGCAATTAAGATGTGAACACTGACATAACTATAATAATGTGTATGTACGATTGTAATATTATAATTCTGTATAATTGCAGCGCAGAGTTTTGGTGACCTCACTTGATGATTCCGAAGAAATATGTGAAGATTCAATGTAATCTGTAGTATTTACAAACATAAATACTTACAGTCGCCGTGGCGTAGTGGATATGGTGTCCGCCTAGCGATCAGGAGGTCACGGGTTCGAACCCCACTGGGAGCGTTCCTTCGATCTCCCCCAAAGACACCAAGAACTGGTTCTAGTCCCAGGAAACGGACTCGAGAGCGTTCCTATAAGTCTAAGGCTTTCGATGCAATCGAGCTAAAATAAATAGGTTTAAACTAAACATAAATACTTATTGCATGCAAACTAATAAATTTCAACTTCAACGCAAACGTTAAGTTGACTTGTCTTATAATTTGTAATTGTAATTAAAGTTAAATAACAAGCTGCATTATAAAAATTAACGGATCGTTATTTCGATTGGCCGTTAAAATGTTAGCAACTGGGCCCATATGAAAGCTGTAACTCCTTCAAAAATAACGGCTACGTGAAATAACGCAATTACATGGATTCTCAATTTTCGTTTGCTTTCTGTACCAACAACTCGAAAACCACAAAGAGCTATCAATGCTATACATCAAACTACGCTTTGTTATTCATGGTTTAATAGCCAATGATCCATACTTTGCTTTCATAGATCAACGAATAATTACATTTTTGAGAACATACGATTGTTTCGCCTTTACCAATTCAAGTGATTTTGTGACTCACAACAACGCGTTGCAATATTGCATCAGGCATTATTGTGGGTCCCAAAATGGGTATGTGTTTTGATAAAATCGTCATGAATTATTTTTTTCAAATCATTGACCATTACAACTTTTATTGCTTTATATATAAATAAATAAGTAATTGAAAAAAAAAATCAGTTTCAAAAGGATATCTCAGACTCAAAACAATTAGTTGTTGTGACCTTGAAAACCGAAACAAAAATATGGATTATGACAACAATTATCATATCTGACATTGAATAACATTGGATATCGATTGTTGTCAAAATGCAAATATAAGTGTTTCGACAAAGTAGTCTACACCACGGACATTATCGTACACCTGCTAGAGTTTTCTTCCAGTATAATAGTTTGCGCTAGAACGCCTCATTTTTAATGGTTCCTGTAATACAATAACGCAGGTGATGTATAGAAAGACGGAAAAAAGCATGAAAACGCAAGGGAGACAAATAAAACAAAGCAAAATCCAATCGTAATTAAGCAGCATGAAGGTATTGGCGGATATTTCCTTCCACACGTTTTAACGGGGTTATGTGCGATAACAACATGCTACTACAAAAACATGATATCTTACGAAATGACAAAGACAATGAACTTTAAATGTGTACTGTAAAATAAGTTCGATAATTACTTTACATGTCCGCTAATGCATTACCGATAAGGAAAACAAATACGTGTATGTAAATGGCTTAAAACAGAATTAAATTACGAGTGGATGGGATTTATTTTGCTAGCTTGATACTCAAACTATAACTTGTTGCAAAATATCTTATTTCGAAAGCTTAGTTAAATCGCATGGGGTTCGTGTATCTGAAATAAAGAAGGATTTCTCGACATATTTTCGCTAACAACGAAGTCCCTCAGCTACAGTACAGCTCACGCAAAACCAAAATAAAGATTATTCTGTTAACGTATTTTCGCCGCGTCCGCAACGAGTATTAACTCGGCATGATGCCGAGGCACTCGGCGAAATTTCGCGGAGTGACGCCGCGTCTGTTTCTGCCCCGGAATCGATTCGCGGAGTCACGCCGCGTACATGCGACGATTCGCCAAAAATAACTTTTTATAAATATTGATTGTATACTAATCTATAACACATGTTATCGAAATATAGAAACATACACAGAAAATACGCTGGTATGTTTACTTCTATGCGATTGTTAATATTTCTCAATACCTGCATACATTTTATTAAATTCCCATCAGCTGTCATCTGTCAAAACAATGATTGTGTATGTCAGTAACTTGATCTATACCGAGTTTAAGTTTACACAGTTAAATCCCGTAGATGATCTCGGAAACGAGACTTGCTTTATACGTCTAAAAAACGTTATTTATTTTCATAAGATTTGCTATAATGC
>VMBQ01011551.1:0-23605 GCA_007657795.1 Dreissena rostriformis | reverse complement strand
GTAGTAGTAGTAGTAGTAGTAGTAGTAGAAGTAGTACTTCGGTCTCCACAGAACCGTATATCCCGTATTGGGTCAGCAACTAACCCTGTAACTATTAATATACTTTACACTAGTTGTGAATTTAAGCTACGCAAATGAAGATATCTTAAAATGTATCCATTCGAAATAATCGTAGTAAGATAATAATTTTAAAGTTCCTAATTTTTGTTTCATATCAGTTTCGGTATGATGTTAAGTAGAGACAAGTGCGATATCCTAGTTGCTTTTTTAAAGAATGGTGTTTTGTTATGTACTGCTACTTATTAATTCAGTTATCAAAAGCTACTTGCCCTTTTTTCAAAACGTTTGTTTGATAAATGTGCTGCAAATTTATGTCTCCATATTTGAAGATGTACAAACAACAATTCAAACATAATCATACTATCCACAATTTTTTCAGATCAGTAATAGAAGTTCTTAATAAGGCATATTAAATACTAATTATCAGACAGGTGGCATTTAACACAAGAATATCCGAACGTCAATTCAATCGGTATGACGTCATACTGCCACTATATTTTCAGCCACTTTATTTTTGGCTTAAGTTTGTATATGTAAACATGTCGGAGACGTAAAAAAAAATATGTGTCCAAAAACTCAAAATTATTACTGTTTGATTAGCATTGGGCAACCTGTATGACAACAGGTGTTATCATAATGTTTATTAGAGCCATATTAAAAATCCACTGAATGACGAATACAAGTCTTCCCAGATCTGTTTATCTGGAAAGTCTATATTTTGAACAGCGACTTCATCCCCCGCATTCAGCTTTATGACAACCGTCTGACTTCCTTGGTCGTATCCTCCACCGTCTCCGTGACCGTACATGTGCGTGACAACGTTTCCGATATGAACGATGGCAGCATGAAAATCACCATTTGCGAAAGTCAAAATTGACGATGAGAAAACGTACACGCCGGATTGTGGAGCAGTGAATACACCGTGATTTGGATGGAATCCGCCTCCTTCATTCGTAAAGACCTGCTCAAAGATGATATTCTGATTAATGCCGATATACTCTTGGTTAACTGTTTTCATTGCAGAAAACGCAACAATCCCTTCTACAACAAATCTCCTGTGTTGAAACTGATGAACTGTAACGAAAGAACGATAGCTTCAACATTCATTGCTGAATATTATTAAGGATTGTAATCAGTGTAAATTCACCAAATTGAATTTTCAATGTTATATTTTCTAACATTAAACATCAGAGTCATAGAAACCCGAAAAATGTGTTTTTCATAAAGCCATGTATATGTACTAAGCCAATATGGATTCAAACATATATTGAAACAAATTATAGTAAGTCAGTTTTAAAAAAAAGCGTAATAAAATATGTCAAAATACAAACAACAAAACGTTACCAGCGGTTTGCCGATTCGTAATTTCAACTTCAGCAGTGTATCTATCATCTTTTCCACTCAGGTTGGATGATACTGCAAAGTTGTTCTCAAGCGCGGCGTTTTGTATGTCAGACATTATTATGGCCTTATCAAGCGAGGCGACTTTCTTTTCAGACAGAGTCTTGTCGTATCCATTAGTTGTGGTGATTTTGTCAGCACGTATCTTGTAGGTTTCAAACGCGTCGTTGTGTTTGGCATACAGTTTCTTTATGATATCATGCGCTTTTTTTCGACCGTTACAAAATGCTTGTTTTCTTTGTAGCGAAGCGATTCATTTGTCGGACGATGTTTTGTATTTGTCTAAGTCGGCGATTCTTTTCTGCGACAACTTATTTTCCGTTTCAAGCGCAGCAATTCGTTTGTCTGAAAATGCTTGTTTGTCCTCGAGCACAGAAAGTCTGTTACCGCTTCAACGTGTATAAATACGAACAAAACAATTCCCGAAACTAACAGTATGGTCTTCACTTTAGAAATGAATGTGTTCTTCGAGAATGTGTTCATCTTTTCTACAGACCTAACAGATATTTAATCTCCTAGGGTTGGCACAATTTACACAAAAGAGTAGTTCTCGTCGTCCTTTGTCGCTCATTTGTTATTATATCGTCATGTGAATAGCTATGCCGAAAACGTACTTAGAATCAGTTACTATCACAGAGTCATATATTATGGTGAACTTGCACATATTCTTAACGTTCATCGGTGCAAGGCTGTGTACGGCATACTGGCAATTACAATTGTACTTCCTAATCTCCATTTTGAGTGATCCGACGTAGCTATGCAATCCTTTTTCTCGTTCTCGTAGCGACGTCATGTAAGCGTGTTGTTTTACTTGTTTACAGAAATTTGTCTTTATTAAATATCATTACATCAATGAACGTACTACCAATCCTTTTAGAATAATGTACAATACTTATTTAATGAAATAAAAATCTAAATACAGTACACAATTTTACCTTTGCCACAATTTAATCGCGTGGTCTTTTGGAACAAAAACAAACGCGCTACTACTGGTTCATTTAGACTTTAAAATTTTGCTTACTTTTTACGCTGTAAGGAACTCGTACATAAATGTTCCATACTCCTGATGAACAGCATTACGAACGTTGTTAATCGAAGCTCACCTGAGCACGTAACGTTTTATGTGAGCTGTTAGGTTCAACATATTTTCGGTGTCCGTTGTCGAGTGCGATTTGCGGTGTGTGTAAATATATTTTAGTTCACTCTAAAGACCACCTTCTTCAATCTTTATGAAACTTGGTAAGAATTTGTATCTTGCAACGTATGTATCTGGGTAACGTTTGTCCAAAAGCTATGCCATCGGATTTGTTTTGTTATACACAACTAGTTAGGAGCAATATGTTTAATCGATCTTGATGAAACTTGGTAAGAATGTTTATCTAAAAAGTATCTATGCCAGGTTCGACTCTTCGTCTCGTGCGTCCAAATACTATGTCCCCAGGTTCATATTATATGAACCTCGAAATCTAGAAGTCTAATTAATGTTTCCTATTTACAAACCCATCGGGACAATGAATAAAGGCGTCAACTAAGATAAGATCGCCTTTGTGAAAACATTTCATGTTCTTGATCTGCTTTTACCGTAAGCATGATGTTAGTGTCGTCCCTGGGATCAATTTTCTCCTTTTCTGTACTTGTCGTGGCTAATATGATCGCAGAACAGGCTTTATCTAGCATGTTAGCCGCAATTAACCAGGGCACTGTTGAGTTTTAGGCTAAATCGGATTGGAGAATTGCTATGCCAATTTCAAGGCGTGATTTAACAGAAGAATTGCTGTTTTTAAAACCAAAAACAAAAACGTACGTGAAAAAGTAAACTTAACGTAACTTAAGGTTATCTTTTTTATTGACAACGCGATCAAAAGCCATACATGGATTGGCATTTGAACGTTAACGAAATGATGTGTGTATTTTTTTAGTTCATCTTGATAACCATGTTCGTAAATATATACACTCGCAGTGCTATTTTATAAACTTGGTTTCAAATAACATCATACTTTCATTGATCATTTACCATGCGTTCATCAATATTTGTGTTTTTGTTTGATATAGTTTTCACAGCAAAGCTACAAGTTCATAGTAGATCCATTTGTGTTAATGATTTATAAATATTCGCAGCCAAAATGTAATTTCTGAAGATATCGTCGATATTTTCACGAAACTTCAAACTTGATATTCTGAATTATATTGCCTTAATGTATTAATCTTTAAATATTTGCTTTGGTTAATTTATGTTATTTCTTTTGATTCCAACGAAATAACTTTGCTTGTGCGCATTATTTGCATTTCATCGGCTTAAATATTACTCAATATTGCATTACATAACATACAACGGAAAGCAGACGACTTATTGTGTCTCAACCTTTCGGGGACACGTGGCAGTAAATCAGGACATCATCTTTGAAACAGTCTTTTCGAAAGCAGACTTGACTTATCACTTACAACACGGTGTGTTCATAGTTCCGCAACATCACATGGCTGATTATGATGTATATATATTTAGTCTGATTTACGGACGCGGTCACGACACATAGAAGTACATTGTTCTTAAAACGTGTCCGTATCTGTAGACGATTGTATGCTTGTATATAAAATGGTCCATACACGGTGGAAGATATGTGCAAGGAGGGTCACGATGACATGATGCTTTACAATGTTCGTAGTGTATTTTTTTTGTATTGTTTTTTTTTAAATGCAATGGCGGTCGTTAAGTCAGAATTTAAGGCTTTGTTGGAAAGTCTTAATTTGTTTTTCATTAATTTCCATCGCATTCAAGCGTTTCATTTTAATATTTTACTTTAAACAGTAGTTATAATACCATTGTTATTTGAGAGAACGACATAATAATACTCATATTTATCGATATTGCAATGTTTTTATCATTTTGTTAAAGTGAAAAGAATATTGATCGAGTCTTTAGTTCTTGGTTCACATGGCATTCAATAGGGTTTGGCCCTGAAGCCTGTTGCATCCCATTTACGACACTGTCCACACAAATAAAGGTGGGGGCTATCACCAGAAACAAACTTCATATGAAGGTACTTCTTCTCAGGGACGCCAAAGAATTATCATCAAACTTTATATATTAATATTTGGATTACCCATTCCTTATTTAGTGGATTTTTGTTGTGGTCAAAATACAAATCAATAACATGTTTGCAACATCATGCAATCCATGTTCTTAATAGTTATAAGTTTTGTTTTTCTTCTGAAATACGTTTTGTAATTGTGTCGTTTACTCGGAGGACATAATACACTTCTTTACGTGAAATAATGGCTATGTTGTGTAATAGAAAACAAAAAAAATCAAGAATTCTTTCAAAGTAATGAAATATGTCATTGATTCGTTTATATTCTTAGCGGATGCCAGAATAAATTTAAGCGTTTGCTATAGTAATGTTACAAGTCAGCTATAGTAGTATTCAACATCATTTACCCTTGATACACATATACGAATAGTTTAACGTGGTTTCCACGCTGTAGCAACGTTAAAGGAAAGTAATGCATAATATATTTAATTGTTCGATGTATGTCTACTTAAGCATTGGGACAAAATGAACCAATGTCCAGCTGCATTCTTTTTCAAAATTATCAAGCTTGAATTAAAAAGAAGCATACTTGTGCCATAACTGGTCTCATTTTAATATGTGTCGTTACATAGCTGTTTTCTACTATTTATATTCAACTGTAAACACCAAAGAAATAAGTGGATATTAATAGCAGATGTTTCATTAGACTCTCTTAATAAATAAAAAAAACGTATCTTACGAACATGTATTTAACCATTCTTAAAAACATAATATCGTATAATAAGGGTAAATCACACCCTTTTTTAAACAAGTAGCCATGGACATTTTCTTCTGGTTGACACACTTTTATATGTTAATTTTGCTTACAGATCTGAGTCGTCTACGTTCTTGATATGGGTAAAATCCCATGATGAATGCATTCCGACACACAATAATTGTGAAGGGACCATTTATATTGTGTTGTATGAACGTTCCATATCATCATGTGTGTATCTTTAAGAGTACGTGTACGTTATTTGGTCCATGTGTTACCATTCTACGTATCACGGTGAGGAGTATTATATGAATAGATTATAATTGGCGCGCCGTTCAATGTGCTTATAAAGTGTACGCGTGCTTGGGATATCGATAAATTTGATTTACCCGTGTACGATGTATAGCATAGTATGTATGTCCACTAAACGGATAAATCCTAAAGCGTGGTGCCGACTATGAACTGTTTTATTTCTGGTTTAGTTTTCCATCATGTTTTCTACATTTGATTATATTTGCAAAGAAACATTTACATATGAAAACAGAAACAGGGAGATCTGGGGTATTTCGGTCAGTGGATTGCTTTTTTAAAATGGTAATAACTTGTGTCCGACCTACGTAAAATTGTTGTAGTGGAAAGAAACTATGATATTGTCCTAATTCAATGCAGTGCACCCCACATAAAAAAGTCAAACATTTTCTTTTAATTTGCTTGATTTATGAATGGTAGAATTTTGGAATGGTAAAATACACCAATTTTATCAAGATTCCAAATGATATTTTATACCGTTCTTATTGTTGATTTACATTCTATAAATTTGTAGTTGCAAATGTAAACAACGTGGGTGCGCGCGTACTAGTGTCGGGTTTTACACCGTATAAAATAATGTATTTCCGTGACTGATCGAAAAAGGTTGATATTGAAAAACGGTAGTGGGGAATACATGTATGTTATATCATACCCATGTCGATCAGTCACTGAGTATGGTCAATGAAAGTGAAATTTCATACAAAAATGCTCTTAAACTTCAGCTCTAAATACAGATAAAAACTCACCAGATTGCAGGATTTTACGTTTCATTTAAAAAAATGTCTAGGGGGAGGACCCCCACCCGATTGCATGAGGGGTACAACGCCTCCCGCACCTGCCCCCTTCGCAACTTCGTTGCTCAATAACAATCGTAGATGGGAAAATTCGCACACCCCCCTTTCAAAACCCTGGCTACGGGCCTACACATTAGTTCACAGTTGTTTCATGGCACACAAACATACATCCATTCATATTTATTCATTTCCTTAGCATTATACTGACTATTTGATTCCATAACAATTACGAATGATCTCCAACGGCCACTTTGCAATAATGGTATATGTTGTTGATGTGTGTGTGTGTGTGTGTGTGTGTGTGTGTGTGTGTGTGTGTGTGTGTGTGTGTGTGTGTGTGTGTGTGTGTGTGTGTGTGTGTGTGTNTGTGTGTGTGTGTGTGTGCGTGCGTGCGTGCGTGCGTGTGTGTGCGTGTGAGTATGTGTGTGTGAGTGTGTGTGTGTGCGCGTGTGTGTGCGTGCGTGCGTGCGTGTTTGTGTTTATATTTCATAGTTTATTTAAAGGTCGCGCTGCGTCTTCACGACTGCATATTATATGTTTAGACCTGAATACCACCGTCTTAAGGCACGCTTAAAAGGAATGGGGGTACTTGTGCTTCCAGTTGATCCCAAATCCAAAATAGCAAAAGCAAATTACGAAGGTGCGAAATCAAGAAGAAAAAATACGAGGTCAAGATGGGAGAACGCAAAATCACGAAACGTTGCGATATTTCGTGTTTGCGCAACGCTTTCTGGTGTTTTCCCAATTTCGGAAATTTGAAAACAAAAGTTAATATATACCGATAAAGACTCATATTTTCGCAAACTCGCATCGTGATCTCGCAATCTCGCATCGTATTCTCTCGCATCTTCGTGACGCAATCTCGCATCGTGATTTCGCACTATAGAGCTTTGAATTGCAAGGGCGAAAACACGTTACGATGGCGACAATGTGATGATACGATGGCGACAGTATGATATGACTATCGCATTGTCGCCATCGTACTATCGCACTGTCGCCATCGTATCGCATTGTCGCATTGTCGTCAGCGTACTATCGCGTTGTCGCATTGTCGCCATCGTACTATCGCATTCTCGCCATCGTATTGTCGCACTGTCGTCATCGTATTGTCGCATTGTCGCCATCGTACTATCGCTTTCTCGCATTCTCGCCCTCTGGATTTTAATGTGCAACCACGATGGCCTTTACGGTATTCCGTAACAAACACCTTCCGTCCGGCTTTTGATGAAAATGTATCATGACTAGATATGTTCTGTATTAGAAATGGTGTTCTTCACAGTAACACGAGGCTATTGCTTAATTTATTTAATATGTAGTATACAATACACTTCCGCAAAATGGACCGGATTGTTAAAATTCTACAGAAGCTTCATTATCAAGACAACTTTGTCCAAATGACGGATGTTTGACTTCATTTAATTTTAATGTCACGGCGTTTTGGACCAAGCGTTCCCGGATATCGTAGGCTGATGAACGTTAATTTATACTTGCGATGTATTAAAGAACATCATATAAGTGTGTGTGTAAGTTGTTCATCACAAGGCTTATTGTCGTGTATATACCACACGGAAGAATCGCATTTATATGTTGTATACTATTGTACCAACAAGGGTTACAACTGGCTGAAATTCAGTCGCCACGGATTTAAAATTCATAATTCAGACTTTGCCACTTAAAAGCATTTAGACAAACGATTACGTCAGATGTCTTGTTATATTTAATAATATTGTGAAATATTTTGCAACTGCATTGATACATATTACCATTTATTAGGATTTGTGTATGTTTTAAGCCAAGTATTTTACTCGTTCATTTATGTATAGATATCCAATACATGTATCCCGGAAAAAAACTACTTTTTGGAAAATCCCACTAATCTGCTGGTACAAATAAAACGGACCCATTTATAATCCTTTCAAAATCACACACCGTATCAAACGTCATGATTTGAAGTATGCTATCATTGGTTGATATAATGGCCCAGCGTTGTTTGTACCGGGGCGATTAGTGGGTTTTTCTAAACTCGTGCTTTTCCGGGATAGGTCTATTTGCTCCTTATGTAAACACCATTAACAAAAGATTTCATTGTTCAAAGTAACAATAGCCACCCAATTTGTTTGTTTAACGGAATCAAGTTTAATATGAGAAATAGATTGCGGTTATTTATAAGTACGTCATCAAGCATGAACGACAATCACACTTCTTATTAAGATTATTGAAAAAAATATTAATTAATAGAGTTTCATCAGTATGTTAGGCTGACATACCAAACGATATTTTTCAGAGTATAGACTTGTAAGTATCCGTGTTTTTTATGCCACAAAAAACCGCCTGTCTATGTTTCACATGGAAAATACGTGATAACATGTTGCTACAAATCCGTGTCGATTTTTACCACTATGAAATAGTTTCGCCATGTGTCTATCGTATCATAACAAAACATGCAAACATGTGATGAAGTTCATATTCCATGTATGTTTGGCTATCATTAACATTAACATATAACCGTCAATGTTATTTCAATTGCTTTTCTGGGAAATTGGGAAAAAAACAAGTTGTATCCTTGTTAGTATAAAAGTATACACTATACAAATTTAACTGTTCTCTATGGAATATATTTATGCGCAAGTGATTTTTGATTTTACTTCATACTGCCCAGTTGACAGTTTGGATCTTTTTCACTAACGTTCGTAGCATTTGTATACAAATGACTCAAAATAAGATAGGAGTATAATTTTATACATAGTACTTATACTTTTATTGACAAAATGTATACTAAATACATATACAGATAAACTAGAATTTGCTCAATTAACACAATCGATGGCAAACGTGTATTTTACCTACAAGAACTAATCCAACGGACACTCATTTATATTTTGGTTTTGTTTGTTTATTCTAACAAGTGGCTGGTGAAAATACGCAGAAAATTAACCAGTCATCGGTCGGTTGTGGATATATCATGATAATGATGTCTTTACAAAATGAATATCAACTGTGAATGTGCTTTGCCCATTCCTTATTCTGTGATAGATTGATAAATATTAAAATGTAAAACTAAACACACTCATGCATTTTAAAGCTTACCAACGTGCGTTTAGTAAAGTGATTAGTTTTCATCTTCGTGTAATGTATTACACGTGCTGAATGAATTTCAACATGTTTATAAAATATCACTTGCCAACATGCATTAGAAATATCATTTACTGATGGTGACAGCTAAACATACATTTAATCAACTCGATTGCAGAGGTCTGTGGTGCACACTCCAGCATACACTTTTGAAAGGCACAGCCGCAGGTAGGGGCATTGTTTCCATAGCATTCTTTGCACACGCTGGCCTTCCAACTCGGGACTACTTTCTTGCCACCCGTCAATTTGATGCATTCTGATTTGCTCTCACACACCCACTTCTTCACTGCGTTGTCATATTATCAGGGCAGCTGATTAAGTTCTTGCAGCCCACGATGAGCCAGTGCTTGTGGGTTTCAACAACGCCATCTTCGCCCATGTCCGCAACGAAACTTTTATCGTCTGCCAAAACCACTTTGCATAAACATCTGAAATAATATACAAATCCTCATATTATAAACTATGAACATGACCGTACAATTAATATCACAGTCGTGACACTGTTCATATTGTAAGACAATTCATCCTATTGACACAAACTGACGAACTGATTTATGATTTCGAACTCTTTCTCACAGGCTTGAACACAAATAAAATAACTGTTTCCATTTAAGACGCAGTGAAATAAGACAATCTACTTTAAAAGTATACAAATGTATACATTCCGTTTCGTAAATACATAAAACTGGATAGAATCATTAAGAATTTCAATGTTGTAGCGCTTTATAAATAACGATTGCAAAAAGTTGGATATCTTTTTATTTGTTTATTTTTCTTGTGGTTGATATTGTTTAAAATGAGTGAACCATGCACATACAAAAAACTACACTGAAAAGGCAAAATGACCATTTCATGGTCTTTTTAGGGTACTCAAGATCTTATTTAAGATATTTTAATCTAACAAGTCAATCACACAATTAAAAAATAACAACCGTCTGTGAACAAGTCTTACATCGAAGTGCGAATAAAACACAGACTGATAATTACGTAAGATTACCACAAATAACCTAGGAATATAAGACGGTAAAAAATTGTCAACGTAAAATCAAATATCTTTACCGAATGAACCTGTCTACATAACCACTTCCTTCAAATGCAACGCAGTGTTGACCTAAACTGCAACAAAAACAATCAAAGCGACGAAGGCACTATAGCTGATTGCTTTTGCTAACATTGGATACAGCTAACTTTTCAAAATTAATAATTTTTATTTAAATCGCAAGTTTTAATAAAACACAACACATTCAAGAGTGTGTTAACGCGAATTGCTGTTATAGATAACTTATTCCAAATATCACCAACATGTTCACTTTGAAATGTTTTGAAGAAAGTATAGCAAACATGATGCCAATTGTATTATAAGAACATGCAAATATAATTTTTAGATATCAACAAAAATGAATAATATAATAATCATCATTATCATCATCATCATTAGAAACAACAACGCCATCATTATATCAACAATAAAATGCTGATGTTGATTTTGATAATATCATGACGACTCAGAATGTGTAAATTGTTATATGTTGGCATAAAATTTGAACATTCAAATTGTCGTCATCGTACTATCGCGTTCTCGCAATCTCGCCATCGCGTTCTCGCATTCTCGTCATCGTATTGTCGCACTGTCGTCATCGTATTGTCGCATTCTCGTCATCGTACTTTCGCGTTCTCGCATTCTCGCCCTCTGGATTTTAATGTGATACCACGATGGCATTACGGTATTCCGTACATTTTACCCTTTAAACAAAGATTTTTAGATTTGTAAAGATATTATATTCGTCGTTTGAGCACGGCGAATTAGACGACATTTTTTTCCCTTCAATGAAGATCCGATCAGAGGAGCTGTATGAGAGCGTTTTGCTCGTGCACGAGTAAATCTGGTCAGGCATTCAGCGTTGGGATCGACTGACCGATACGCACTTCATTTTAATTTGTTTTGAAATAAGTGAGAGTGTCCCGGTACGATCAAATACTTGAAATTTAGGATTTTTGTGTACAACAGGTCATGTTTATACTCACATAGAGTATGCATTCAATGCAACTATATACATAAGGCGGAGGGATATTGTTTTTGCGTTGTCCGTCCGTCCGTCCGTCATTCCGTCCGTCCGGCACTTTTGTGTCCGGAGCCATATCTTGGAAGTGCTTTGGCGGATTTCATTGAAACTTGGTATGAGTATATATATGGATAAGAGGATGATGCACGTCAAATGGCACTGTACACCATATGTTAATAACGGAGTTATGGCCCTATATTCTGTGTCAATGCAGCATGTGGGGGTATACGTCACGTCTGTGACAAAGCTGTAGTTTGGCGGGGTTTATCAGTTCAACGAATGTGCTTGTTATTATATATATGTTATATATATATATACTCGTATCATTTTAGTTATCACACTGTATGAATCTGTCTCCGTAAGAGACGATAGGCGTGGCTGCCTTTATCGATTGTACAACACGTCATGTTTTCAATCACATAGAGTATGCATTCAATATCTTCTTTATATACTCGTATCATACTATGTATCACACTGTGTGAATAGGTCTCCGTAAGAGACAATAGGCGTGGCTGCCTTTATAGATTGTACAGCAGGTCATGTTTTCAATCACATAGCGTATGCATTCAATAGATTCTTTTTAAACTCGTATCATACTATATTGTGGGAATCGGTCTCCGTAAGGGACAAAAGGCGTGGCTGCCTTTATAGTTTCTTACGAGTGGAACTCGTGTAGACATACAATATGCCTGGTGATGTAGTAGAATACGTTTTATGATTGTCGTTGTATGTTGGTTGTAACGATGACAACGTCTTTATCTAATAGAATTAACTGCTCTTTTATGAGCAGAAAAAAAGGAGTAAAAAAAAGTATTTTTCCACAGTCAATATCCCAGTGCAAAACTTATCACCTGATTGCGTGACTTATGGCTACAGTACCATATAAGGCCGCCTGGCAATATACTTGTCTGACATTTAGACCACTTGTTAAAGTTGTTTTGTAGACATAGCTTGCATACCGGCAATGTTTTGTATATTGAATACCCTACTCGTTAATAGTAGACCACCCATCAATTAACGAAATAAAATGCATTGTATAAGCTCAATTAAAAAAACAATGCTATGCATGCGCAATCATCCTGTTTACAAACATAACTTGCATACTCAGACAGAGGCCTTACATTAAGAGCACTTATTTGCCGTTACATGAGTCACCCTTTGTCAAGAGTACATTGCTGTAAGCTCTGATCATTTACACGTTTAAATGTTCGTAACTGGAATATAATTAATTAAAATTACCCCTGCTGCATGCGATTAATGCATTCCGACGGCAAATCATAAGCCATATTTATATGCGAGGTCGATACAGTCGGATTTAGAGCAGTGTGGAAATTGTAAAAATGATGTCAGCGTATTTGATTGCGCTTTGCATGGTAAAGTATACATTACGTTTAATTTTTCAACATCCAAATTCTGAAAAAGTTAAACTAGCATTCGCATAGTTTATGACAAAACAAGTTTCCAAACGTTTTCCTGTAATATTCATGTTCACATCGCATAGTCTTAACGAACAGTGTAGACGTTTTATTGTGTTGCTATTCTTTGTTTCAGATATTTGCAACAGCTACCGGTGAGCCGTTTATTCTTATTGTTTTTGTTTTGAAAACTAAAATAAAATATACATTCTGTATCGACAAGATTACTATTTTACAATTTAATGTATATATGTATGCATACTGATTGGTGCGAAAAAGATAATCAAAGCGTTATATGTGTTATATTTGTTAACGTAAAGCTGTGCTTGATATTTCTTGACCTCAAGTTTACAAAATGCAATAACATATCTACTTGTTTATAGGCGAGGAGTTATGTCCCAAACCTGCAGATATTGCGTTCATAATCGATAGCTCTTCAAGCATTTGGTTCAAGGATTTCACGATGCAGTTGGAGTTCGTCAACAAACTTATCAGCACGTTTAAAGTCAGTCCGGAAGACACGCGTGTCGCCGCTCTCACGTTCAGCAAAGACGTTGTAAAACAGTTTGATTTCAAAGATTATACTAACGTGGAGGACGTACTTACAAAGGTATGGCGATAGTTTTCATATTCTTTCTATGCATTTATTTCTGAGTTAGTTTATTAAATTTTGCTATGGTTTCATTCAAACATTGTAAACAACAGTTAACATTTGATTATATCTTCTTTCCTTACATTTACATTTTTTCAATTTACCGGTAACACGTTTTAATGGCATATTTTGACACTCAACAGTAAATGTTCAGTTTGTAATAAATCTTGTATAAATATATTATGTATTTGATTCGAAAACAAGATGGATATGTATATATAACAATGGGTCCTATAGGTAGAAACGATCAAACAGGACAACGGGGAACAGACTAATACGCACAAGGCACTCGAAGCGGCGTTGAGCGACCTNGTAAACATTTGATTATATCTTCTTTCCTTACATTTACATTTTTTCAATTTACCGGTAACACGTTTTAATGGCATATTTTGACACTCAACAGTAAATGTTCAGTTTGTAATAAATCTTGTATAAATATATTATGTATTTGATTCGAAAACAAGATGCATATGTATATATAACAATGGGTCCTATAGGTAGAAACGATCAAACAGGACAACGGGGAACAGACTAATACGCACAAGGCACTCGAAGCGGCGTTGAGCGACCTCTTTGCTCCCGGAAATGGCGTGCGCGAAAATGTCCCGAATATTTGTATCCTGCTCACCGATGGAAACAGCACCCATCCTGCCGAAACACTAGCAACGGCACAGGCTGTAAAAGATGCCGGAATAAAAATCATCACAGTGGGGATCGGAAACAAAGTAAGGGTCAAATATATTCTCTGTAATTGCATCACTGTCTTGTGTCTAAACTAAAAGTTTTTCGAATAATAAATAATGTATTAGTTTCTACTGTGCCTTAGTTCGAACCAGGCCTTTTAAATTTCAAGTAAGTTTTATTTTCAGGTAAATATTAAAGAGCTTGAGACTATAGCAAGTTCCCCAGCTAAGAAAAATTCCTTTAAAATAGAGAAGTTCGAAGATCTTGAGACCATGAAATATGATCAACTAATTGGCAAACAAGCATGTCCAAAACGTAAGAAAGTTTTCGTATAAATTTAGTTTAAATACAAATAGGGTCAACCTGTTTGGCCAACAGGCATGCAACGGTCGCTCTTTTTGACAACACTTTGTTTCTGCGCTGCTGTCTAAATATTTAAAACAAAACATGATAAAAAATAACCCTTGAAATGACTCTTGATATATAGAGTACAAAATGCAATAACATATCTATATGTTATAGGCGAGGAGTTATGTCCCAAACCTGCAGATATTGCGTTCATAATCGATAGCTCTTCAAGCATCTGGTTCAAGGATTTCACGATGCAGTTGGAGTTCGTCAACGAACTTATCAGCACGTTTAAAGTCAGTCCAGAAGACACGCGAGTCGCCGCTCTCACGTTCAGCAGAGACGTTGTAAAACAGTTTGATTTCAAAGATTATACTAACGTAGAGGACGTACTTACAAAGGTATGGCGATAGTTTTCATATTCTTTCTATGCATTTATTTCTTAGTTAGTTTATTAAATTTTGCTATGGTTTCATTCGAATAAATTGTAAACAACAGTAAACATTTGATTATATCTTCTTTCCTTACATTTACATTTTTTCAATTTACCGGTAACACGTTTTAATGGCATATTTTGACACTCAACAGTAAATGTTCAGTTTGTAATAAATCTTGTATAAATATATTATGTATTTGATTCGAAAACAAGATGGATATGTATATATAACAATGGGTCCTATAGGTAGAAACGATCAAACAGGACAACGGGGAACAGACTAATACGCACAAGGCACTCGAAGCGGCGTTGAGCGACCTCTTTGCTCCCGGAAATGGCGTGCGCGAAAATGTCCCGAATATTTGTATCCTGCTCACCGATGGAAACAGCACCCATCCTGCCGAAACACTAGCAACGGCACAGGCTGTAAAAGATGCCGGAATAAAAATCATCACAGTGGGGATCGGAAACAAAGTAAGGGTCAAATATATTCTCTGTAATTGCTTCACTGTATTTTGTCTAAACTAAAAGTTTGTCGAATAATAAATAATGTATTAGTTTCTACTGTGCCTTAGTTCGAACCAGGCCTTTTAAGTTTCAAGTAAGTCTTATTTTCAGGTAAATATTAAAGAGCTTGAGACGATAGCAAGTTCCCCAGCTAAGGAAAATTCCTTTAAAATAGAGAAGTTTGAAGATCTTGAGACAATGGGATATGATCAACTAATTGGCAAACAAGCATGTCCAGAACGTAAGAAAGTTTTCGTATAAATGTAGTTTAAATACAAATAGGGTCAACCTGTTTGGCCAGCAGGCATGCGACGGTCGCTCTTTTGGACAGCTATTATTTTCTATAAGGTTTCACAGATGTGCTCTCATCTTTAAAAATGATTTATAATTTATGTAAGTGTTGGTTTAATATTGAAAACATTTAATATTAACGGATACTTTCATATTTCAATGCCGGGTGTCAGCCAAGTGAGTATACATAATCAACATTTTGTTACATCACATATAGACGGTAATGCACGTTCATATCGTTATACTGAATACTAGAGTAGTGTTAAATACATACACATATTTTGCGAGCCTTAGAATACCGGAAGCTCGAGTCTTTATATATAACACAGTATCTAAACACATATGTTAAATACAAAACGTCCGTAAAACAAAGAGAACATGTAATTTACTTCAAGTTTATGAGCGAATCCTTATGGGCGCATTGGCAAAAAAAATCTACAAAACACACTATTTTAGTTTCACAGCACTCGAGTCATCGTGGTCGGAGTGGGCTCGTCAGTAGACAGGCAGCAGCTGATGAGGTTGGCGAGCTATGAGGACAAGTCAAAGCCTGATATCAGTCTCGTGTTCCCGGTCGACTCTTCCGCTGACCTGTCTGACATTGTGAAAAAACTTCACGTGCTGATTTGCAGAGATAGTCAATGATAAAACGTGGACTTTACTCAAATTAACGTTCTAGGACATTATTAATGTGACAGACATTTAGTACAAATTATACCTTGTACAGCGTATGAATGCTTTTTATAAAGCATGAGCCTTTTTTCTTATGTAAACAAACGTATTAGTTTCCTTTTTAATTTACATATAACGTACTTATTCAATAAATATATAATTGTAATACAAGTTTGTTTCTTTCGCTTTACGACAGGTTATGTGCATATTATATGGCTCCCGATGCATACGATATTCAATTAAGTCCGCAACCAGAAGATAAAGTGCACATAAGACACAATGAAATACATCAATCTTTGCCATTCGACATTAAAACCACACAGTTGGTGGCTTGGCTCGCATTGACTTTGGTTCATGTTACTTACTCGTGAATTAATTGAGATTATCTGATGAAACTTTAAACAAATCTTATATGCAGCGCCCGTATTTACTAACCGATTCTTAGAAGTAAGTCTTGAATTAAAGAATATTCGTAAAAATGCAATGTCCTATAGCTACTTTAAAGGTATGTCTAGTATGACATTTCATATACAATTGCATTATTCTTCCTTCAGAACTGTGTGTTAATGACATAAGCGCCAATTATAGCCTGCATATATTGAAACTCTGATTTTTCTAATTATATGACGTAGGTCTTTTCTTTATTCTTAAGTTTAAGAATGGGTTGGTGAATATTTCGGTTTGTATATGGGGTGTATTTACTTTAATGTCTACAAATCAAAAGAAAAACAATCCGCTAAATAAAGAAACAATATAAAAATCCGCTGAATAAATCAACAATATATTAAGCTATCGTACTTAATGTTCATACTGTTACATTATTACAAGAATTCGCAAGGGCGAGGTGATGGTATTGGCTATTTGTACATTTAGAAAAATAAATTACACAATGACACAAATAAAGAACTATTCATATTAAACACTAATGTTCTGTTACATTAACATTTCTTGTTAATGGATGTAATGCCGAACAGACGTTATTTGAATAGAAATTATGTTACATGGCATATACCATCAGTGGATATGTAAGCCTTATGCATATGGGATCGATGCACGAAATTCGAAAATGTCGCCGACGTATTTATTTTGCTATGCGTGGGAAGATCAAACACTAGCGCTTTATCAAAATATATGTGGCTTGTTGGACATTCTTCTATACATATATATTCTAATTCTCCACACATACATATCATTAAAATGGCTTCTGTGTTACGCAATTTATCCAATTCTTGAGGAAGTTTAAATCAGTGATTTACTTTTACTCTCTTGTGTAATTGTAATCCTCGTCAAATGTTGCATTAGAGTAAATCAGTTCAACGTTAAATCTTAAATAAAATTCGCTTAGCATCGCGTGTGTGGCGATCCCGACAACTCCTTAATGAATCAATCATATCATAATTAGAAAAGATATATGGTCACTTTCTTATACCCGTGTTTAGTTTGTTCAACGGGTAGCAAATTGTTTAAGTATTGATAACTTTAGCCAATCCGATAGATAACCTTATTTGGATACAGCTAATCGAAGTCAAATTCCTTGGCTAAATCTTATCCAAAACTTACGAGAAGGCCTTACATAAAAACGGTATGGGGGTATTATGATATTGTTTCTATGCCTCAGTTTATTAGGTTAGCATATTGTAACCGTGATTTCAGTCGATTCAATCGTAATCTATTTGTAAATAATCTTCAACAAATGTTTTTTTATTTTTTATTTACATATGATGAATAGTTATGACTGCACGCGTTCATTTTGTTCATTTACACTGAAAAGAATAAAACTACTTAAACAGAATTAAAGACTGACGCTCTTCTTACCGTCGATACTATTTCATTTGAGGCAAGTGACCCTGTACAATAATGATAACAATTTTAAATAGCATGATGTAGCAGTCAATAGTTTTTGTTATAAACATATAAAAACTATATATATTTGATTCGAATAATATGTTATTTTGCAATTATTAAAATATGGACCCGGATCCACTAAGTATTAACTATCAAACATGACCACGAGAATAACTCACAGAGTGGCATTAACGGATATCTTTGCTTATAGAAATGGCGCGCGCAAGACTGTGTTTCGAATATGCATCCTGCACACCGATGTACTGGCTGACTGTCATTTATCCAATACACTCTTTTTATCTATAAATACATTCTGATAATGTCCGCTCAGTTAAATGGGTTTCTACTGAGTATTATACTGCTGAAATGAGCTTTAAAATTGCACACACCTGTATTATTTTAGATAAACATGTAAGAAACTGAAAGATTATTTCACGAAATATCTTGCAAAAACTATGTTACCAGACCACATCTAGCGTTGAAGTTAATAAGGAACACTGATCTTTTATGGTTTAACTTTATTGTTCGAAATATGTTACGAAATTTCGTTGATTTTGAGTGTTGATGGGGCTTTAACCTTCAGATCGCTTGAGTATTCAGCATACCGATATGAAAACATACTGTTTTCATATATTATAGCGCAGCACGATGAATACACAAATGTTGAGTATGTCAACACACATATTTGGGATCGCTCTGTAGCATTAATACATGAACTTTCATCAGAAATGATAACAACTACATAATGTTGAGTAATTATATATTATCAGTAATTATATATAATGAAGATTTGTGTTAAGTTCATATCGGCAGACTTATTGGAAGACTATTGTAATTGTGTTGACATTTTTCACCCAGACAATTGTGACTGACATTTTAGGCGCATTATAGCTGGAATGTTTCATGCCAAACGCAATTACTTGGATACAAATGATTTTTTTAGTTACAGTTTCTCTTAACGCTTATTTTGTTATTTACTGATATTAACAAACAACTGCTCAAACATGTGATACTTACTTCAATTTTATGATTGTTCATCAATATTAAAAATATAATTTATAAGTTGTGAAAATTTAACACCAAATCGATAATTTTGCTTGAGTGAATCATCCTATTTTATCAGTACATGTACTTACATAAAACATTTTCTCTGAAAATATGCATAAAGTTGCTTTAACAAACGTTTTGGTTTCTGTTCGATCAGTTTTATAATTTCTGATTTTCTCAAACGAGGTGCAGCCAATGCAAATATGTGGCGCTCATAACAGGCGATGACGACAATGTATACTTTAAACTATAATAAACTTACATGTTTTATATAACGTTTTTTTTATACATTTTATTTTCATAATTTGCATGATTATGTTGACAACTTAAGTTGTACAATATGTAACTTAAATCACGTCGGTTTCGGAATACAGGTAACTCCCACTACTTGTTTGCAAATAATGACTCAATGGCTTAAAACTAAAGGTTTAACAACCGTCTTCGTAGCCCATTTCCGTGTCACTAAACTTAATATCGCCCCAGTTTTAAACCCACTACTACATAGGTGATTGCGCAATACATGTACATTACTAGATCAAACATGTTCTTTGAAATATATACAACACAATAATCTTCAAACGTAAACAATATAATATCATGACAGAGTATAAAACATCAACTTCTTCTAGTTGAAGCCCTAATAAAATAGAAAAGTACTGTACAGTGTGTGATTTGTAGTTATGTTCATGTCGGAACGTTTGTGTACATGTCAATAGCTTATTCATGCCTATGCGAACAACGTTTCTGAATTCATTAAACAAAAAAATGCATTTAACTACAACTCTTGTCAGATCTTTTTATATTATCGTTTGTTCCAAAGCATAAATATAAAACTATATGTATGAAGTATCATTATGAAGTTCTGACTCCAGTATACATCCCTCTTAAGGTTTTCTTGTGCTGAAACATACTAAAACACGTAATGTCTGTAATAAAAAGAATTGTTGCGGTAACCTTATATGGTTATTACGGCTTTTTATGCCACCGTAGAAATGTGTATATGAGTGATTTAAAAACAAACTACACGATAAAGACCATGACGAGCAAACTGGTTGACACAGAAAGTTAGGCTTTAATGAAACACAGAATATTGTTTCATTTTCCAGCCCAGAAGTTCTTAAAGTTCTAACTCGTTTTAATTATCCCTTTATAACTTAGGCAATATTGTGTTGAGCTGGTTGAGGCTATCTTTAGTACTGAATAGTAAATTACAGAACGCGTACCAAAACGTAAAAGTGAAAAGTGAAGTAAAATTCTTATTGAAGTTCCCGACTTTTACAGGCGAGAGTTCGAATCCCACTGAAAGCGCGTGTCAACAATTCATTTCTCGGCATTTTATATATGTTTTCTTTTAAACTATTTATATGTATATGTGTTTTATTTTCGGGTAATACCATCGACATTCCAATTAGAATGATGCGTACTGTTTTAAACTAGATGTAAACTCGCATGCGGTGCATACGCGTTTTATTTTGCCATTACAAGTAATGCTGACTGGAATAACAACGTAAAAATCACATACAAGTTTTAAATGAAAAAAGTGGCTTTTTAGTCATCCATCTAAATACATGTAATACTGCTTATTCGACACACATTTATCTTTTTAAATGGCTATCGGTATGTGTCAGGCAAAATACATACGTAATGATATGAAAGGGAACAGAATTACGTATGCTAACGATTGCCTAGATCTTATCGAATTTCCCCCGACAAATCATCATTCCATTGCTATATTTGTATTTGTCGGATGAAACGTCATGTTAAGCGTATGTCTGCATACCACAAAATATTAGTTCATATAAGTCAATGTGTTTTATGCTTATTCAAATAACTGTTATCACCGCACATTGACCAACTATGACCTCTTTATCACTATGTATTGTTGATATTTGAGGAGTTATGTTACATTCCTACAGATGTTGCATTCCAAATAGACAGTTCTGTGAGCATCTCGGAAATGCATTTCAAGATAGAGACGAAATGTGTCAACACACTTATAAGCACGTTTAAAGTCAGTCCGAAGAGTACTCAAGTCGCCGCGCTCGAGTTTAGCTTAAACGTTGTTATACGGTTTCATCTCAATGATTATGATAACGAGTGTATGCTGTACATAAAACGGTGTGGCGATATTTTGAATAGTGTTCAAATGCCTCAATTTTATTAGTTTAGCAGTTCGTTACCATAGTTTCATTCGATTAATTCGTTATTTGTGACATTGCTTTGACAATCGTTTTTGTTTACATATGATAAATACTTACGAACTCACACTTTCATTTTGTTAATTTCAACTGGTAAGAATTAAACTGCAGAAACATTATCGTGAAAGACTCTATTGTCATCGTCATTTACCCTTTCATTGTAGGAAAATGACCAATGGCCTGTACAATACAGATAACAATTGTAAATGGCATAGTGTAGCAGGCAATACACCGTTTGTTATAAACATATAATAAGTATATATATTTCATTCGGAAAAAAATATAAGTGTTCACTTGTATTACTATGGGCCCAATAGATATCAACTATCAAACAGAACCACGAGAATAAGACTCATACAAACCTTACACTAGGGGCTTCCAAAAGTGGCGCTCGCAAGAATGCGTTGCGGATCTGAATCCTTCACATCGGAATAAAAATCACGGTGGGAATCATAGACGGAATAGGCGACCAAAGTAGTCTTTGTAATTGGCTTACTGCCATGTGTCTGATAAACTTTTTATATCGGTAAATACATTGCGACCTATGTCCGCCCAGTCAAATCGGTTTCAACTGATTGTTATATTGCTAAAATGAAATTTCAAATTTCACACACCTGTATTATTTTAGATACATTATAAATGAACATTTGATTTGAGCAAAATCACCGAAAAAACTTCTTTAAATAGACAATTTCGAAGATCTGGAGACCATGTGATATGAAAAGTAAGCATGCCCAGAATGTTAGAACATCTTTGTATAAATGTAAATACATGTACATATCCCAAACAACTTCTGGCGTAAGTTCTTTCATTGTATATAAATAACAAGCATAAACACCTATTGTTCAAATTATGTTAAGTACTTAGTTTAGTTTGATGATTGGTTTACAGCTTATTTATTTAATTAAAGTTTGTAATGATTGTTTGGTGCTGACTATGTTTGAATCAGCATATTCTATTGCATATTGAGTAAATCTTCTAATCGCGTAGGTATTCAACATATCGATATAAATAACTTCTATTTTCATTTATTTTAGCGCCGCGCGATATATACACAAACAGTGAGCATGCAAGTCCAAATAGTTTCGATCGCTTTGGCATTAATGCATACACTTTCATCAAAGATGAAAACAAGTACATAATGTTGAGTAATTACATATAATTAGTAATTATATTAATTATATATAATAAAGATTTGCGTTTAGTTAAAATTGGCAGACTATTGTAATTGTGTAAACATTTTCATAGCCAGTAAATTGACTTAACTTAACATTTTGTGTGATTGCTTGTTGGAATGTTTCATGGAATGCAATTACTTGGATGCAAGTGATTTATTAGCGAAAGTTTATCTTGGTGCTTATTTTGTTATTTATTAATTTTAGCATACAGTTGTACAAACGATTGCTACTCAATAAATATGTTGTGATTATTTATCACTATTAACATTGCAATCTTTAAGTTGTGACATGGTCAGAATCTGAATACCAAATTGATGATTGTGATTGTGGGAAGGGCTAATTTACACACAAATATATCAGTAATGACATAAACATTTGCTCGCAATATACATCTGTACTGCATTAACACGAGCATTGGTTTTCGGTCGATCAGTAATATTAATTTTGATTTTCTCAATTGAGGTGCAGCCAATGCAAATGCGTGGCGCTAAGAACAGGAGGTGGCGCCAATGAACATTTTAAAATAAATAAACTAACGTTGTTTTTATAAGTGTTTTCATATTATGCAAACTTATTTTGACTACTTAGATAGTACTATTAGTTACACTGTTAGTAACTGATGGTGTATGGGATATACACCCTCAGTAAGTTGATACCATACGAGAGCGATGTATCCCATACATCATCAGTTACTAAAAGTGTAACGATTATATCTCACGGACTACCTTTATAGTATATAATATATAATATATAATATAGTGATTAATATGAGATAATATTATATAATATA
>VMBQ01011550.1:6140-22090 GCA_007657795.1 Dreissena rostriformis | reverse complement strand
GTACTTTTGTCCATTCAACGTTATTAACAATGTAGTGCGGTATTAAAACAGCAATCGTTGTGGGTATAATGCAAAACACATTGAATGGACATTGCGACTTATTTAACATTTGCAAATATAAGTTGAAAGAGTTGTAGCAGTGTATTGTTTTTAAATAATACATAATTTTAGAGTAACCATCAAGCGATAGGCAAGTTTACAGAATTTCAGTAAGAACGATACACTAAATGTAGGAATCAATGAACATGAATCAGCTTAAACTTGTTAAAAACAGTTTAGGTTAATAACATGAAGTAACCGTTGATCTTTATTTTAATATTTTTATTTGATCCATTTGCACGTTAACGACTCAGGTTTGGTCAAGCCAGCATAAAGTGCATTGGTTCAGTTTATATATAGAGAATATAAAACCGGTCACCGTTGTTGAGTCGATGCGAAGCCTGTCTTGCGGCGACCTGGCTTCAGTAAGTCCCGGGTTCGATCCACACGCGTACTCATTATCTCCCTCAAAGGGAGGAAGTAGATAGTTCTACCCAGGAAACGGATTCGAGAGTTTCGCGATAAGAGTATCGCCTTCAATATATATTTGAACTAACATGTGTTCCTAATGAAAAAGAGCTTTGTAACCTAACACTCATGATATTATCAAAAGGACTTACATTGTGTAAGTAGAACAGCGTGCATATAAAAAGCATTAAAGAATTGTAAATGTGTCTAGGATTTTTTGCTGTCAGCATATGGGCGCCTGAATATCCTCAATAAATACACTTGCTTGGCAAATACAAGTATCTAAAAGTTCACACATCATTTCTTATAAAGATCATATCGAACTTGTTCATGAAAACATATATATTTTCGTATAGCTTTTATGATCGAATTGACCCTATTCAACCTGCGACTTTGATCAGTAGTTTATGCTCTATTACTTAATAAATGAAATCGTCGTTTACATTATTAAGTTTCGTAACTGGCGATTAGGCTATATCACTGTATAATAAAAAAAAACATACCTGGCAACATGCCAGAAACAAAACGTCAGTACACATGCTATAAATACTGTTTGCACATGTACAAGGTCAGAATGAGGTAGATATACACAGTCAGTACGATATGATTTGCGTTTATAACGTTAATCATAAAATGACTTCTTGAATCGTTACTGCATAAAGCTCATGTACATTTAACGCGCTTACCTGTCACTTGAATGATGCCTTTTGAGATGTGGAAATTTGCAAATCTTACAGAATATTTCGTTTTAAATGCATTATTAGTAATATTACCAAACCTCTTGGAAAAGACAGAATGTAACATGTTGAAAACAAAAACCTGAGTTGCCCTCTTGAGATATCGTATCTGTGTTAATATTTTTCATTATATTATATTTTAAGATTATTCCAAATATTAAAGTTTTAGTTTGAAAATACATAATTAATACGTGTCCGTCACACGTATATCTGTAAACAAAAAACACACTTTAATTAAGGAACATCAGTTGAATTGTGCACAGATAACATAACAGCAAATTATTTAAGTGTGTAGCTTCTAATGAAATCATCAATGTGGACGGTCAGGCCTGATTTTAGTTGAAGACACTCGTTGTGATATTTCTTTTTTGACAAATATTATGGGGAAGCATTGGTGTTAAGGTACAAATAACTTCCGTTGTTTTACGATTAAAGATTACGGGTTACACATGCGTAAACCGAAAGTCCTTACACAAAGGTTATACGTCCGTTTTATTATAAGCACCAATGGTTGATTGCATGATGCGTACATTTTTAAACTACATTTAAAATGATGTGCTTTGGTATCAATTCGAAGGTACATATGTAAGCAATAAGAAAACCACCCCTTTCTTTGCACTTTATTGATATACTGTTATTTAGCCTCACATTTTTTGGGTTGTTTTTTTTTCTGCTGAAAGTTAGCCTCCGTGCCACCGAATGCCGATGTGTACTTTTAAATTGTAAGATTCTTTTTAAAAAAAAAAGGTTTTGCCCTAAACTTTCTTAACATGTATGGTCATGATGAATATTGACTTCAAAATTGCAAACTGTATACAGATAAAAGACAAATATTTGCTCATGTATAACTGTATAACCTTTAGGAAAAGACGGTGGGATCCGTCGTGTGCGTTATTATCAATAACATAATATTTTTAACATTATGCTGCATATAAACCTCGCCGATGGCGCTGGTATACCCAAATAATAATAGTTCTATCCGGCATTCACTTGTTATCTGTCAGGAATTATAGTATGTTGGTTGCTATGTAAACGAGCCCTTTTATGGGGTCTAATGACATATGAAATGCTTCTTTCATACATAATTGACTCTAAAAAGGGCAGGAAATGACAAAGGGAGCTTCTTCAAGACCTCATAAAAACATGTGTCATAATTATAAATAATGTAACAGAAGATAGTTTCGTTTCTGGTATTATGTATTCTCACTGGCATGTTTATTTAAACTCAAACTCTCTGCCTAATTCTAAGTAAAAGTGTTGTTTTCCCTACACCATGTTTTCGGGCTAAATTATTATCTCAATCTTTTTTCCAATAAATCTATATACCATGGTCATAGTAATACATTTCGTTCACGAAATAGATCGTATGTATAAAACAATGGTTGATATTTCGAATCAAAAAGGTGTATTTCTCTCAACACATGTGTAAACCTGAATTCCTCACACAAAGGATACATGGCGTAAGGTTGATGTTAAGTATCCATGGTTGATTCTAGCCGCATATACTTATTTAAGTATGGTTTAAATGAGGTGTGTTTGTATCAATGTAAAGATATATATGTAAGCAATAAACACAAACCCTGTTCACGTCAGTGTTAAACGGATTTGAGCCCCATGTCATTTGGATTTTTTTGTGTGCTCAAAATGAAAGCCTCAACGCCTATGAATGCCGGTGTGTTATTTTCAAGGTAAATATTTTAGGTGACAACGCATATACTATTTTTAGATTTTTGTCTCAAAAGGCTATAGCCTTGTCTTTCAAACCATTTATGACGATGTATGAGTGGAACGTAGAATTATCATGGTGAAATTTACATCAAATATTGCAAACTTTATAAAGAACAAACAGCATGTTTAACCTATTGTGGAAAACGTGTGCTGAGGCGGGATACACTCGACTAAAAACAGTGAATTTGTTAAGTGTCAATACCAGCAAACTTATACTATTTCATAAATCTATCCAGCTGTAAATGCTTTTTAATAAATGGTATGGGAATGTTGGTGAAAAAAAATGAATTTTAAATAAAGTTAACTTAATTTTATGGTTTAACATGAAATTGTATAAGGTTTGATTAATAAAAAAATAAGATTTAAATTTATATTATGTGACCAAAAGTCTAAATTCTGAAGTATGTAAGTTCCCTTTTCAAAAGCCTGTTTTAAATCGGAAATTAATCAGATATCGTTTTTCCATGTTTACTTCCATGAATCAGACAATCGCAATGACACATTCACAAAACAATATATGCTTCTATAAGCAAACACCTGTTAGTCAGTTTTCAATTCAACGGAAGGCACAGATGCATTTTGAATTATACATATCTTTATGTCAGTATGTTTGCACTTCTCGCTTTTGTAATCATGTTCTCAAATATAAACCGTAACTCTATACAGAAAGTAGGTGTTTTAATTTTACATGCGTATATAATATACATAGTTAGAAGATGCAAACAATATGTGCTAAGTAACAATAAAATTATATTTCATTTTAACAATGTTCAAATCAATGTACATTTACCATACTGATGGTCATATTATTGACATGTGCTATAGTGTTGCATGACAATAGAAATATTTATAAAAACAGAAAGTAAATATTTTATTTAAAAGCGGCACATAATTATTTGTTCAATTGTACACTTATTGTTTAATTAATACATTATTAACAACTTAAGCAACATCGCGTTTTCTGAATTACTCTTTTTCCCTCTGGTGTAACACATCTTAGATCTTGTTTTGTGCAGCACCTGCTGCCTGGTCTACCTCTAGGTATCCTTGGTCTACAAAATGAAATATGTTTTCAAATAAACATTAACCTATTTTATGCAAGCAGAACCATCGAGAATGTTTTACTCTCACACACATTTTAAATATATACGTGTTATTATCATAATCACTGACTTGTTTCAAACTTGTATTTTTTGTTTTTCTTTGCATAAAGTCAAGCAACTGCGTTTGAGAGTTTTCGTTGGTTTTCAACTGTTTACCAATATATAGTGCTCATGAAGAAAATTTGAATTTTTTGCCGTTTGAATCACCGTCGCTGAATAGCGCGACTATTATTTTAATATTTACATACTATTACTGAAATAGTCATATCAATTGAAAAACTCAAACAGTTGATATGTCGTAAATAAACTCTGTATTAAGCAACATCATTNTACTTGATTAAGAAACATAATTAAAATTACAGTTTATGGCAAAGGCAGATATGAACTGTTAAATGAAAAAGTGTACCACAGCCTAAGATTAGCGGCTGCCAGATCGATATCACGTGATATAGATCTCGTTATCGCTTCGCGAATTTCCGATACATTCTAATGGTCCGAATGTATGTTTCCAATCTTTGATTATTTATAGATCTTTGCTTGCTAGCTCGCTATAATAACTCCGCCTGTTCAGCCCAACGCATCCGCAGTACTAGCAAAAGCTCACATTTTAAACTCCGCCTTTTCATCCGTACGCACGCTCAGAGTGCTAGCATCCATATTCAGCCCTAACAATCCCAAATAATCCGTTTTCAACCCAAAAAATCCCTTAAAACCCCTAGAGTGGATTGTTAGAGATAAATTTATAAAAAAAAAACGGATTGTTTGAAATTAATCCCAAAAAATTATTCATCCCTTAGCAACTTCTTATTTGCGGAACAAAATACCTAACCCTACTGTAAAGGCTGACTGATAGAAAAATAGTAATAAAAATATAAACAGTTCAAATCATTAATGTTGATAGAGCTTGTGCGAATATACATCCAGAATGATATTGGTTTTTAATTAATTTAAATATATTGAATGATTGCAGGTGTTGTCAAATTTTGAATAAAGTTTTTGTTTATTTGCAGTTTATATAAACTGAAATATTAAGTCAAATAACTACATTACTTTTTAATGCGTTAATATAATGCAGATTTTGACATTTTCACTTTTCTATTTAAATGGACCCGGTGCATAGTAAGAAAATTGTATTCAATACTTCTATATATTGAATGGTTCGCCGATACTATATTTAGATTAACCAAACAACAAGTTACAATATTAATCGGTAAGAATACGTACCATTGTTGTTTGCACAACATTTAGTCATCGCACTTGTTTGTGCATCAGCGTTTGACCTCACAATTAAAACCAAACTTAACACATGCATAATGTGAACGACAGAAATATCCATGTTTGTTTGTCTAATGTTTACCAACAACATAAAGAGTGAAACAACTTATTTAGATTTTGTTATTTTATACGAGTGTTGCTGAAATAGTGAAAACCAGCTTANAAACTTTTATTTAACTCTATCAATAAAACCAGTTTGGACTATGTGTAAGTTATTAAAAAGAAAACATCCTCTAATTTCACATAAAACGCAGGTCCACTTGTATGTGCAATACTACACCCACACTAAAATTTATCAACTTACGTAGTTCCGAGTCTTATCGTTATTAAACTGCAGTTATACGAACACGTTATAAATCAAACCTGCCATAAGTTTTCGTATTACGTAACATCCTGTTTATCTAACCTAAGGCCTAATAATAAATATTTGTTTCCACTAGTTAATTAACATCGCCAAATTATAGGGTATGTAAATCGGTTAAAATATCTTTATCTTTTTACGATTTTCATTTAGAATTGAGAATATGCAATGTCATGCTGGCATCCTCCAACATCTCTTTAAACATTATTTCTTTAGCTTATGTTAGTTATTAATGTTAGTTAATTTCAAGTTAATTTAGTGAATATGACCGAATCGAGCAAAAAGAACGACACTGTGTAGGTATAATTAAGTGTTATTAAGCAAAACATATCGAAAACTCAGCCTAGAAAACCAAAATGAAGTTTAGTGTAAGCACAAAAAAGGTCGGTCGGGGTACTGGAAACAAACAACTTTTTTTGCGCCTTATGCATCACAATCCAACATTCATTTAGCATCGTCTTCTTGACATTAAATCGAGCGTGTGATGAGTAATTTTGCTTTGACGTGGTGGGTTTGTTTTTTGCGAAACGGAACGTAATGCGTAGCAAGCCTGTATCGTCTCACTGCACTACCTATAATATTTTGCGCCACCTTTTTTTGAAAATGCATTAATAAACAAGCCCGTTCTTCTTCCAATGTGGTGCAAACTTAGAAAATTGTTTTGATGCGTCTTTGTTTTAGAGGTTAGGTCGGGAATAAGAAGATTATATGGTGATTATATGGTGTTTTTAACATTAATTACGCCATTTATATCACTTGACCATTAAGAAAAGAATATTTATTCCGGAGATATACAATACATGCAATCACAATTCATACCAAAACGTGCTGGCCTTTATATGGTGCGACATTTTCACCAGATAATGCATAAGCGCCTATCCGAAGTGTGTTTGTTTTTATTATGCAACAATAGTCTGCCAATTGACAAATACACATACATGTAGAAACAAAAGCAAATCTATGCATTACGTTTAAATACACACACGCACATGCACATAACAGAACGAAATTTACAAGTTTTAGGAAAACGAATATTCAACGTATCCCTGTAATTTAAAAACAAAGGAACACCTCTGGTCCACTGGGCACGGCATCCTGCTTCCCCTTCGTTGCTCTCGTAGTGCTGGGCATTTTGAATTTGTGACAGGACGATTCATAAAATGTGCAGTGCATTCATAAGAAGGTGTCTTAACAGTTCATAATTTGGCGTTATACAATCATAACCGGTCGTTTTTATATCACAAAAGTGCGAAGTGCATTCATAACAATAGGTGATCATTTCTAACAAAGCAGGCGTTATAAATCCATAATACTTCTCCATGTCTATATTAGTTGTTCGCCTGCGAACAATTAACTCGAACATGTTAAGTTTATTTCAACTTGTGATTTAAAACGCAATCACTTAACATTGAAAAACGAGATGTGTCTAATGTTATGCAATAAGCGAACAACTGCAGTGCATTGTGTGTTGATAACAAGGTTACATCGCATTCATGCAAGTGCGGTATACATTCTTAACGAGGAGTGGTCCATGCGTAAAGCCGTCCATAACGGGATAGGAAAACAAAACCGCGTGAAATAGCAGACGTGAAATATAAACACGTGTTACTCATTTACATTAACAGATAATGTAATTATTGTTCTGCATGTGCTAACTTGAAAATTATATGAATGCAACATTTCGTTGTTCAGCGATGTAAACTGCGTGTTCAGCGTGAAACTATTTTATCTCCAATGAAAAGGACAGGCGGATAAAAGAGCTTCACACTCAAGTCTTGAAATCAATACGGTTTGTTTGGGGCCCTTTATATTTGGCACATTGTCAGCATCAGATCTTTTATACTTAAAGGCTATCTTCTCAAATTTAACAATTACTACCACATTGAATTGCGTGCATGAGTATATTGATATAATAAAAGTATAGGTCTACAAAAAAATTGCCACAATTGAAAGTAAATTAATCTGTTCGATTGTAACATGGTAAAATTTGGTTCGCAGCCAGACTCATTAAGATTCACAATGAAAGATCTTATGAAGCCCAAACTATGAGCGGCGGAATAAATCGTCGTAATCGTAGGCTGCTACGCAAATCCAATAAGAGCTTTCGTGAACTCATGTATAAGCCTTTAGCTTTTAAATTGATAAGCCTTTATAAGAAACGATCATGTAGAATTGTGAAGAAGCAAACTCTACAGAGGTGAACAGTGGATATGCAGATATCGGACACGAGCAGCATTTTGAACATCTTATCATCATAACTATTAATGCGCAGATGTTAATTTGAAAATATAAATTATATTAATATTTTGTGTATTAAGTTTATTGTGATATTGGTAATGTATTCAAAACAGTGTATTGAGTGTGAATTTAACTACGCATCTTTTTTTTTACGTAAGGAGGATTTATTTCATTGACCACGTGCATGTTTATTTCGATGAGCATGCGTGAAAACTATCTGGCGCTAGCAACATGTCTAGCAAGCTGTCTTAGAGTTAACATCACAAAACGAACACTTGTACTTTTGACTTGATTGTCTGCAATATATACGTTATTAACATGTGTTCCAAACACACAATATACCAGTGCGATTTAAGTCGTCAATAACTTGTTCATTACTAATAGCATAGCTTCACAATTTAAATGAATCACCATAGTTCTTACCTCTTCAAATTAGGATTATACATAATACAATAAATTATGCTAACTTGCCACAAATCCCAGCAAAATCATCTAAAACACATTCGAAATCCGCCATCTTTCATACAAGTTACTTTACAAAATACATTTTCTCTCGCTAACACTTCAACAGCTGGGCTAGTACAATCTACCACCTGCATCTAGTATATTGGCTAAATCGTCGGCGATATTTCCAAGGATAAAAGATATATATAAATAATGTGTATTTATAGATAGATACACACACCAACACACTCCAACACACACACACGTACGCACACACGAACGCACGCACGCACGCACGTACGCACGCACGTACACACACACACACACCAGCACGCGCACAAGGAATCCGCACTCCCACACACACACACACGCACACACTCACAAGTGAACAAAACATACATACACGTACATGAACAAACCTTTTTAAAATCATGAAAAACGCGGAGGAACTTATTATGAGTGAGAAATAACAATGCTCATTTCGAAATATTCCTTTACTTAAAATTATAATCCAATACGTCCTTGTGTCAATGTTAATTTAATGTTTGTATTTGTTTGCAGAGACTAAAATATGTCTTTTCATAATCGTAACCCAGATCTTTTTCTACACCATCTATGCCATTTAAATGCTATTTGCATAGAAGTCAACTCATCAGAAATATGCAGTAAACGTTGTATTTAACATTTCAAATGAGGAGCATGTCAATGCCATTCAAAACATTATGCAGTAGTTTCGAAATATAAAAAAGCAGAGACAATGTGATATTTACTCTCCAGAGAAAATCGGTCGCTTCACCGTTCTTCCACATGTGACCGTAGTTTGAATCAAACATTCGCGTTAAAAGAACATTATATTGGAGCGCAAAAGTGGCATGCTTTGGCATGTTTTTCTAACTAAATTTGTCACATAAATAAATCACAGCAATACCGGGAAATGGCATGGGAATTAAGCGTGAAATTGCACACACTTTTGAAATGCTCATATTGATCAATTCGTTGTTTCTTCAATACGGCTACGAATTCGATTCGTAAATGTCATTCGCATTCAGAACATTTACATACCTCTGAAAACTGTATATTTGATTGCATGGTTTCATGTCTGATCCTTTTGGCTACAACACAGTTGTAAAATAACGCGTATATGTGTATTCGTAAATGTTGTGTATAGATATATAATATATTTGATCTGCAATGGGTCACTTGCGTTAGATTAACGACTATGCGATGGATTGGAACGTAAATTCTTATCCTGTTAATAGTTCTATAGTTTTATTATTCCTTTAGATTTATGTATTATGCGTAAGACAATCGGGTCCGTTTTCACAAATGCCCTTAGGCGGAAAAAGGTTGTTTGTTTCTTTTCACCTAACGCATTCTACTTGTTTTGGTATTCCAGGTTGGGTTTTCGATAATGTTTTCTTAGTTAACTATAAAGTTTGCGATACTGTTTACCACATTTGATCATATTCGCTTAACGAACTTTAAATTAACTAAAATCAATAAAATATAATTATGAAAATGGGATTCGTATAAAGTTATGGACACAAATTGTTGCGTACCTACTAAACCTACCATTTGATGCTAAGGGAAAAATGCAAGGACATTCCTAAACTTCCTAAAATTCAGTAATTCTCAGACAAAATCGTGTATTGTTATTCTACATTAATTTATTTTAAACCAGCAAATATTGCTTAAATGATCTAAAAATGTACCCACTTCTATGCAGAACACAACAGAGGAAAGAAATACCATTTTTTACTTTGTGTACAGCCGTAGTAAAGAAATACGTTATGAGCATTCATAATTGTAAAAAAAAACTTGGAATACTACTGGCAGCTCTTTATGAACATATGTATATATCATATATTATTATGGTAACTCTAAATAATTGTTTATTGACATATACACAACGAAAGATTGGACATTAAATTGACTGTAACTGTACTCTGAACAGCCTTGATATATGTCACGTACACTTATTGAATAACGAACATTTATAATAAAAAAGCAACAGTATTTGGGGGATTTATTGAGTTAAAAAATATAAAAAAAATTGTAAGAACCAACCAAAACAAATATCAAACGTAACAATCGAATTGTTGATAATATGAACAAATGAAATAATCATCAGTGTTTGAATGACTGTATTCATTCTTGAATGAATGACAGTAATAAAATTCCCGATTTGAACGGAGACATAATACAGCCCCAATACTATGAAGAAAAACGTAAATTTAACCCAAGATTTTACAAAATCAATGTTTATGAATGCAGGTCATCCACATATTAATGCAAAAAAGCCATGCTATTTAGTGTGCTTCGATACGCATATGCATGTTATATTTATAACTTTTAATAATAAATTATCATTCATTTGTGTTACAGATTTTTAAACTGTTTTTTTTTGTCATTAGTTTAAAAAAATATATAAAAATATAACGAATAAAATATCACACGGAACTTGTAAAAAAAAGAAATTATTCAGTTTTCAATTTGATATTTATAGAGTAATCTGCATAGCAATTTAGCATTTAAATAATTGCTTATTTGTAAAATTACTGTGTTTTATTTATTTAAGTACGTTAATATCGATCATATCAACGAAAACACTCTCTGGAGATTTTCAGTTATGTTTTTGTAAATATTGTTTTTATAAATCGATTTTGTAAATGATGAGATTAAAACACATATCCTAGTAACTAAAAAGTAAATATACACTTGAATATTTATCTATCGGCCTTAGTGTATCCTCCGCATGCCCAGCATATTATTCTACGTGACCTCACTTGTCAATGGTCACGTGGAAACTTATCTTATGGCGCACCAAAGGGGTCGAAACTTTAACTTTCTGCTCGAGCAAAAAAAAATGCTGCTCGAGCAGTATGGGATACCAAAGGGGTCGAAACTTTAACTCCTGCTGCAGCAGAAAAAAATCTGCTCGAGCAGCATTTTTTTCTGCTGCAGCAGAAAAAGTTTCGACCCCTTTGGTGCGCCTATGGGTTACCAATGTATATAATATTTAATGATGTTTAAATGCTGCTCGAGCAGGATTTTTCTGCTGCAGCATTTAAATGCTGCTCGAGCAGCATTTTATTTCTCCTGCAGCACAAGTTAAAGTTTCGACCCCTTTGGTATCCGTAATAAAAGATGGTGAAGAGGCGGATTAAACAACATCATATTTCACACTACAGTTTTATAAATATTCATGGCGTTTCAAAGTTAATTGATTCCTCGAGTTTGTATCTCTACTGAAATCAGCAAATCAATGTTTCAATAACGACAGCACAAAACAAATATAATATGATTAAAACTTCATTTCCGAGTAAATGTCCCCAATCATAGAAGCGCACAACGACTGTTCTGGTTGTTTTTTTGTTAATTTAAAGCATGTGAATAAAGCGTGGAATAGATTCGTGTATTATTCAATAAAAACGATTCCGAGAGGGAAAAAATCGCTTGTTATTTGAAACAATCCATTGTAACATTTCACAAAGAATTTAATGCACGTCCGTGCTTCCTGGAATGATACTGTTACCATACGCGTTCATTTCGATGTCATGGTCAACCGAGAGCTTGCGCTTGTTCTCAAAAACTGTCTCATGATGAAACTGATGAGAGGGCTCTAATACGTTGATGACAGAGATTGCATCCACGGACTTTTTCAGTTTCATTATGGCCTGTCGTTTATTATCAATGTACTCGTCGAGATTGGTGTATTGGTATAAAGTCAGAAAGTTGTTTACAAACATGGGCAGGGTGATCGACAGCAACAAAACTCCACATATCGACAATATTGAGGCCAACACGCGCCCGGCACCAGTGACCGGTGTGACATCACCGTATCCCACCGTTGTCAGTGTGATCACGGCCCAATAAGCTCCGCTGGGAATCGAATCGATTATACATTTAGGTTCGAAGAAGTAGATCAAACTCGCGCTAACGCTCACGGCTATTAGTAGTAACATGGCGAATAAGGCTAAGTCCCTTAAGTTCTGGCGCAAGGAGAATTTCAGCACACGACTAGCGCGGACGTTTTTTACGACGCGAAACAAGCAAAGAATTCTGAATACTTGCAAGTAGTTGACCGCTTTGATCCACCCGTCATTGTAGATATGCTCTTTGTACGATGCAGTGATCGCAAGGTGACTGTAGTATCCAACAAGAGCGATGATGTCGATCCAGGCCATTACTCTCGTTAAATACTGTTTCATATTCGGGCAAGTCAAAAGCCGCATGACAAAATCAAGTGTGAAGAACGCTGTCGTTAAATATTCTAGAATATCAAATACAGCCATCCTTCTATAAAGCGTTCGTAACGATATCTTACTGGTTTTGTTGGTTTCATTCTCGATCTTTTCATCTAAATCGTAGTAAAAATCATCATCCAAAAGATCATCGTCCTGATAATCGAATAATGATCCTTCATTACATTCCGTGTCATTGAAATGCTCACGTAATATTGATGCGTCCTTGTGGTCGGTAGCGTCAAGGTATTCCAGAATCTCACATTTCGTCACTTTCCTTTGCAATCGAGGCTCTGTGCTGAGGGCTGTTACGAGAATGCAGAGCAGAATCATCAGGAACACTATCGCCAGATATACCTGAAATATAAGAAACTCAATACGCGTGATTCGAAACTGGGATATTATAATTGGCACGTTTTTTCTTTGAAAACCAAAGAGGTCCATTTTAATTAAAACCGAAACGGTCCATATATTTTACATTTAATCTCTACATACTGGCATTGTCATGGCGCAAATTGTTTTGAAATAAAAGCAAAGCGAGACTTCCATTGCAAAAGCAGGACTGGAATCTAACCAACAATAATAATTGGTCTTTTATAAATGGCAGGTGACGAATTGTTTAATAATGAGAAGCAGACCAAAGTCCCGCGGCAAACACAGTTACAAACGCCAAGCATAGGATCGGGGGTTTAACCCGGGTTTATGAGCGTCATGCCTCACATAATGTACTATATGGAAAGCCATAATGTGTCATCAGCATACGCGTTATGAAGGCTCATATATACTGATGTCCATCAAGGGACAATTGTTGTCATTCCTTGAACGCCATTATGGTTGTCATAGCATTAAATTACGTCACCTTTGACGCCAACGTCGGCGTTCTGTTATCGATCACGTTCCAAACTCGGCTCTTTAGATTCACCGTGTTAGATTCTTCCGATACGACCGGAAGTGACTGGTTCGTCTGGTCTTCTTTCTGTGAAGCCTTCTTGAATTCTTGGTGGGTTTGAAACTCGTCGAAGAAGCCATAGTATCTGAATTGCATACATTATATATATCGTCTTTTGTTGTTTGAGTTTTGTTCAAGATTGTTATTGCAAAAAATCTAATTTAATTTAATGTACTAGAACACTTTTATACACAGATTATATAACTACTTACTTAATCAGCAATTGGGTGTACTTTAAAGCAGCTCTAGTTAACTGATGACAAGTGGACAGATATAAAAAAGTAAAGAAAGTGAAAAAGAAACAAAGATTTAAACAAAGTCAGCAAAGGAAAGGCCAAATTAAGAAAGAATGAGAACAGAAATGAAAAGAAAGAAAGAAAACCGAATTAGACGATAGAAAAAAAAAGAAGGAAGAAAAAAAAATGGATAAAGAAAGAATAAAAAGAGCTTAAAAAAGGTGTAATAAAAGCAAGGAGAAAGAAAAGAAAGAAAACGAAAAGAAAAGAATAAGGAATATAGGGAAGAAAGAAAGAAATAAAAAGCGAGAAAGAAAATATATAAAGCAAAAAAGAACGACTGTAAGGAAACATACAAGGTACAAGGGAAAAGAAAAGAAATAAGAAGAATTGGAAAAAAGAAAGGAACAATTTTCCAAGAAGGAAGAAAGAAAGAAAGAAAGAAACACAGAAACTCAGAAAGACAGAAACATAGAATAAAAATATATAAAAAGAAATTGAGATAGAAAATATATCAGGTAAAAAAAATGAAAGAAAGGACCGCAAGGAAAAAAAATAAAAATGTGGAAAACAGATAATGTCGAACCTGTAAGAACAGCAGGTTTGCATATCTTCGGCAGAGACTTTCCAGAACTCCAGTTCTCGACGGAACGCCTGAGGACACACTGTAGTCGGCATGTGGAGCTCCCCGGTCTGGTAGTACCCCAAGATGGCGGCAAACGTCTCCGCCGAACGACCGACAAACACTTCCGCTCGGTTGACGACGAATTCTGCCGACGGAAATAAATCGGCCAGCGTGTGGTTGGGAAAGTTCTCCAGCACTGTCCCGTCGAATTCGAACGAAGTTCCAGAAACGTTGATCTTACAGCGCATGTCGAGCTTTGTTCTTTGCTATTTGTTGAACAAGTACAATTTTAAATTCGTCGATGTTTATATCCAGTAAACATCTTTTATGAGTTCTGTGCGCGTATTAACCGATAAATTCTTAGACTTAAGACTAAAATAAAGACTAGAATAAATATAATAACTACGTAGATCAGGTAGTTTAATATTTCCGAATGGGAGGAAACTAAACCGGACATTATTACACTGAAAGACGGTTATAATTGATTCAATGCAACACTTACACTTTCAATCGCTGATGAAAAATAACAATATCACATCTTCCACTTACAATTATAATCAAATTATTATATGTGGTATTATATTTGAAATATCATTTATTTAAGTCTTACTATAAGAAAAAAATACGGCTAATTGATAGTTTTGTTTTGTGAAATTGTCAGTATATATTTAGTCTTCCGACCACCTTTACTCTGATGCTAATAAATAATTCGTAGTTTTAAAAAGAGGAAATTATATTAATGAATGTACATTTTTTGGTACTAATTATGTTATATTTGCACTATAATTTAGGTGTTTAAATGTCTATATCGGATTTTTTTCCGATTTATTTACTAAACAAACGCTCTATATACATGTTTTACGTTACTGCAACCAGAGCTTTTTGCCAACCAGTCAGTGCGCATGCGCGGAATATCCAGAATGTAAACAATAACAATCAACTGGTCTATACATCAGTAAGGGTGTACTAATGATTGATAATCGTTTTAGCGTCATCAATATTTATAAATTGAAAATACATTTGCCGTACCATGTCCTATTATTCCAAAATATTGACTACAGTATATGTCATTCACAGCTGTTGATAATGACTCCTAACACTTCCCATATACATTTGGTTTAAAATCATATCTCGCAATATTGAACGCTTAATTACAACAACCAGTTTTGAAAAAAGGTCGCACATAAATCAACCTTTACAACAATAATTGTTGTGCAGACACCTTTTTTAAACAGAAGATTACTCCACGAGGTCGGATATTCACGTAAAAACAGTCATTTAATGAGCGAACGCATGCAATACATCATTAAGTCCATATATAATTAAGAGCGGTGTATGCACATATTCGTTTTTGAACATATTCCTCTTAATTAAGCACAATATATTTAAAGAACATACTTTTTTCTCGTCGATGATAGAAGCTTGTCACCGTTCGCCAACCAATTTCACTCCTCTGCACTTAACCTACTGCAAGATGGCTAAACTTGTCGCACGTTCACTTCG
>VMBQ01011549.1:0-21995 GCA_007657795.1 Dreissena rostriformis | reverse complement strand
TTATATATATGTTGTTGCCTGTGCGACCAGCAAAGGGGCACAAAATTTAACCGCTAATGACATCGACCGATTTCTGCATAAATATACAAAATGCTGCATTATCAAGAACATTGGCTTCTGGTTTATCAACTAGATATTTTTGCATTGTTTCCAGAATCGATGAAGCCAATGCCGATGAGGTGGCGCTAGGAACAGGAAGCGGCGCCAGCAGTGAGTAACGGCTTTAGAGAAAGGGAACTAAAAACATTTGACTTACAATACACTCATGACTATTTCAAAAACAAATATATCGTCACCTCCCCGCGAAAATGGCCAATCTCAGTTTTGGCGCGAAAACGGGTTTTTACATTTTCGCAATGGTGAAAACGGCCCGCTTCTCCCGCGAAGAATTCCAAGGTCCTATCCAATTGGCTTACAAAGTTATACCCATGTAAATGTGTGCGAAAATTTCCAAAGTAAATGCGAAAATTTCCAAAGTAAATGCGGCGGATGAAAAAATATGAGAAAATTGTCTAACTCAAGCTTTGAAAGCTTGAGTTAGACAATTTTCTCAAATTTTTACAGAAAAAATCACACGTCACTTTAAACATTATGACACATGTAGGGATATTTGAAAAGTCATCATGCAAAGTTTTAGCTTCATTCTGTAATTTAAAAAAAAATATGATTTTTTTTCCTTCTCCTGAAAACTTGTAAATATTGAGGTTGGCCATTTTCGCGGGGAGGTGACGATATGCATAACAACAAACCATGCAAGACATTTCACTTTGACCCCGGAAAGCACTTCATCATTCGAGCAAAGGTTAAAGGCAGTTTAAACAATTGATGCAAATATTGAATCATTTTTTCTTCAGATCGCAATATTCCCACGGGGCCAATCGATGCTACAATAACAGTGGTGATAATAATGTAAATAAATCGCGTCATTAAATTATTTTGAACGTGAATTTGCTTCATATGTTATACATCTGTTTCTCGTGGCACTATCTATTATTGCAAATAACTGGTATAAAAGAACATGAATTTTCACTTTATGTTTGCGTACGAAATAAATGACAATTTATAAAACGACGGTTGAGTACGTAAAATACATGGTTGACTTATTTGCATATATATTAGCTTAAATACAGTGACTTTGTTTTTTACAAACCGGTCTGAAAAACCGCTTAATAATTGTATCCATTCCAATTGATGCTTTAACATTTTACATTTATCAGATACAATCAGAATCCAAGTTTCTGCAATATCACCGTAATTTTGCGTCTTTATTCTGGACTTTTTTCACTTAAGTAATTGAAGCAACACATTAAAAAATAGAAGAACCGTCAATCTGCTTATTGTACGTTTGCTGTTATCGGATAAAGCTGATTGCGTTGAAGTGATGAAGTAATAATCTGTGTTATTTATTTTGTTGTTGTACGGAAAGTGACATATTCTGATAAATATTTATTCTCATATATAAGTATTTGAAAAAAATAAATATATTGCTATGTTGACAAACAATAAATGCTAATGAAATAACCTGTGTCGTTTATTTTGTTGTTGTACGGAAAGTGACATATTCTGATAAATATTTATTCTCATATTAAAATATTCGCAAAACAAAAATATATTGCTATGTTTAACTTTGCTATGTTTCTATGTATGTTATTTTACATTACTTTGCTACGTTAAACTGTAAACAGTGTTAAACTTCTATACAAATATGTTTGTTCCACTCCGTACATTTCGTTCGTTGGTGTACATCGTAGATGTTCGTTTGTTGGTATACTTACTATAGTTTCGTTCGTTGGTATACTTACTATATGTTTGTTCGTTGGTGTACAAATTATCTGGTAGACACACACATACACACACATGTTTTTGATACTACAAGGCATAATATATATGAAATACTAAAACTGTGGAAAGTGCTCTTTTGAATGAAGTACACCTCAGGAACATTGCATATCGGTACCTGGTTTCCTGTTATGTGTGTAAATATTTTATTTAGAGGAATTGCGTATGATTATATATGTCTTTGCCTGCTATCTTGCTTATATATTGATATCATTCGTGTAGCCTGTATTTCCTTATTAAATACATTTCATGCTAATTGTGACAAATCAGCCATTGCGAATACTCATACTTAACTATGGCGACCCTTCTGGACCTTCCGCTATTAAATGCGATTTACAAGATTGTTTGTTTATTTGATTTGTGCTGCGGCGTCCTTATCATTTATCTGGATTTTTCCCATTCAATTGGAGTAATGTTTGTGGTGTAATAGTTGTGTGTAGATTTTGTAAACAGAGATGCATAAACNATTAGATTTGTGCTGCGGCGTCCTTATCATTTATCTGGAGTTTTCCCATTAAATTGGAGTTATGTTTGTGGTGTAATAGTTGTGTGTAGATTTTGTAAACCGAGATGCATACACGAATTCATGCTTTTCAACTTAAGATTTAGAATCTCTAAATTCTGTAAATAAACAAGGATTGTTCATGAGGGGGGATTTTCATTTACTGACATTGATATTTAGTTTGCAGTCTTTGTTTGCACAGGTTTTCGCTTGAATCGTACAGTTAAACATATATCCTGTTGTTATTTGAACCTACGTTGTGTATGTGATTTTTTTCCTGGATGAGGCATTAAGTGAATATATTAATATTAAACGTTTATTTAAATACATACATATATAAATATAAATATAAATATAAAATATATATATATGTATACATGTACATGATTATAAGATTATAGCATTAAGTTGTCTTTTTGTACAATAGTCTTGTAAACGAGTTCATGACTTTTGCGAGGTAAAACATTTCCTGTAAGACTTTAATAAATCATGGTATGCAAAGAAAGCGAGTGTCAAATCTCATGTTTCACATGCTTTTGAATAAGCAATGAAAATTAATATATTCCCAGATAAAAACCGGAAAGTTGTTTACATTGTGTGACGTCACTTAGAGTTGAAATTTGATTTCAGCAAATTAACTTAAAGCTTTTGTCAAGTCAGACAAAAATTAGCCAATGAGAGCGTTCTAAAAGCTGTTGTACATTTAATATGAAAATAGTCTAAATGGATATATTACATAGAAAACAAGGTGTAGTATGTGATAAAAACCGGCATGCACTAGATCATTAATAAATTGTCAGTATTAAACGATAACTACCGGTCACCTTATAGGAAGGTCGTAATCCAGGATAAAAATTAAACCCTTCATTATATTAAACCTTGGTTAGAACCACTCTATCATTCCCAGTATGTTTGTATACGGTATTTATATATATTTTGTAACGGATATACCTGCTTGGAGGCGTATGAAAGCCGCAGTGTTGCAAAGTATAGAATGTACCATTGAATGGAAATCGTTAAATAAAGTAAACCCATAAAAAATAAGTGGTTCTCATAGCAATAGCCAACAATTGCAACGCTCGATGTGGTATGGTAACATAGATTTTAACGAGATACAAAATGCTCTTTTTTTTTTTTGTGAAAANTACCATTGAATGGAAATTATCTGGGAAACAAATTATATCTGCCTTATAAGCTCGTTGAGGAACTTAATGTCTATTATTACTAAACAATAAATTTTAAAGCCCCATAAACACTCATATACAACGAATATTTCGTAAAATATTTCATTAAATAAAGTAAATCCATAACAAATCTGTGGTTCTCAAAGCAATAGCCAAAAATTGCAACGCTAGATGTGGTCTGATTACATAGATTTAACAAGATATAAAATGCTCCTGTTTTGTGTGAAAATAAATTAAATTAATTAATTTTGTGGAAATAAATGAAACTCCCTAGTTTCAGTATAATAGAAGTAGTTGATGATGCTTTATGAAAAATTACTTATAAAAAGACTTTAAACAACCAAAGACGAAATGTACTTTAATTTGGATCACTTCTCTTTATTTTATTTCGTGCATGTACTTTACAAAACCGATAAATGTTCGAAATATCAGACGTGAAGTTACAAGAGAGAATAGAAGTAGATTGACAGGCATTTACGTCACGACAGGCTTAAACAATGTATGTATTTTGTACGAGAATAACACTTTGGTGTGTTGGTCGATCACCATTATAAACGCTTTAAACAAAAACATATTCAAACAAACTTTACTGTTTGGTTTGGAAACAATTATATTGATTTTGAAAAAACAAATATATATTCAAGTTGAGACGACCTATCTATCACTTACAATAAACTCTTGCCACTTCCTTTCCCCCTTCATTGACAACGACGTGTTTACACTTCCCTCTCAAGAAAAATCGTTATTGAGAATTGAAAGTGAACAATAGTTAGGGAGTAGTCTTTCGATGGTCTGCTTCAAGACAATTACAGTAGCCGAACTTTCGCCAACCGATCTGTGATTGATAAGTGACGGAATAAATACAGACGAAAACCTCATAACCTGTTTGGTCGACGAAAGGTTTTCTATGCAAAACCATTGAATATCTCCGAATACAAAGTGTGTAAAACCCATTCCGCGACCATTTGCAACTACTCTGAGACACTCAATAATACGTTAACGACCGTCAGCATGAACAGGTTATCGGTAGTGAACTGCAAGCATAATGAACGGATACAAATAGTGAAATTCTGACAGTAGTCGTAGTTTAGAAATCCTTCTTGCTACATAATTAAAGCGTTTTGGTTTAAACGTTTTTTTTTACAAAACGAAACAAACAAATTCTTTTCACATGATAAAATATGTTGGCATTTGAAAGCGACCAATGCAATTGATTGTATAACTCTGGTTTGACATACGTCGAAGGCAACACGCAATGTAGTAGTGTTTGTGCAAGTGCAAAGAAGTCTAAGTTGCGAAGTCTGCGTGAGTGTGTCNGTGTGTAAAACCCATTCCGCGACCATTTGCAACTAGTCTGAGACCCCCAATAATACGTTAACGACCGTCAGCATGAACAGGTTATCGGTAGTGAACTGCAAGCATTATGAACGAATACAAATAATGAAATTCTGACAGTAGTCGAAGTTAAGAAATCCTTATTGCTACATAATTAAAGCGTTTTTGTTTTAAACGAAACAAACAAATGCTTCACACATGACAAAATATGTTGGCGTTGGAAAGCGACCAATGAAATTGATTGTATAACTCTGGTTTGACATGCGTCAAAGGCAACACGCAATGTAGTAGTGTTTGTGCAAGTGCAAAGAAGTCTAAGTTGCGAAGTCTGCGTGAGTGTGTCCTATATTTATGTAAATATGTTTCCGACCACTGACACCAGAATGATACTCGGGAGTGCAAACATTTGCAAACATTTGCTTATCATTTTTAAATACTGGATTGTCTACATTGCACTTAAATCAGCATCGAGACACCAACGCTACTATTTGACCACGTGAATAAGAGATAGTTGGATTACACACGAGAAACACAAACACGATGACGAACTGTGTTTGAGTGCATATAAGGTGTCGGTCTTTTTCGTAACGCCCTGTTTGCCTTTCTATTACCAGTAACGCTTCTTTCATATTGTAGTATTGACACGTGAAGCTAAAGTTACAGCGAAATTAGTCCGGTGGGAATCCAACTATCTCTTATTCACGTCGTCAAATATTAGCGTTGGTGTCTCGATGATGCCTTACGTGCAATGCAGCCAATCCCATGTTTTAGAATGATAAGCAGATGCAAACTGTTTGCACTACCATGTATTGAGGTGGGCTCAGCTGTCAAAAACATATTTACAAAGGAATTTCGGACACACTAACTCAGACTGCCCAGTTAAAGGATTCTCTGCGCATGCAAAACCACAACATTAAAGTGTTGCCTCCGAAGGATTGGTCGCTTTTAAATGCCAACATATGTTATCTTGTGTGTAGCTTGTTTTGTTGTTTTGTTTTGTGAAAATAAAAATTAGGTAAAAACCAAACCGCTTTTGTAATGTAGCAATAGCGGTCTCCAAACTACGGATATAGTCATAAGTTTATTATTTTTAGTTACATATTTTAAGTTCATTATTGGCAGTTAAAAACCGATAACTTGTTCTTGCTGACGGTCGTAAACGTATTATAAGGGTTCTTCGACTCGTTTTAAATGGTGGCGGAATGGTTTTCATTCCCCGCTTTTTCCCAGATGGTCATTGATATTGCATAGAAAACCTTTTGTCGACCAAACATGTTGTGATTTTTTCGTTTGTTTTATACAGTAACCTATCAATCACATACTGGTTGGCACAAGTTTCGCGATCATTTATCGGAAACTATTATGAGCCAGTTGTTGACCATTTAAAGACCACGCCCTAATTAGTTTTCACGTACAATTCATTACTACTACTACTTCTACTACTTCTGCTATTGCTACTGCTTCTGCTACTGCTACTGCTATTGCTACTGCTTCTGATTCTGCTACTGCTTCTGCTTCGGCTACTACTACTGCTACTGCTACTGCTGCTGCTGCTGCCTGCTACTGCTGCTGCTACTGCTGCTACTACAACTACTACTACTACTACTACTACTACTACTAACATTTTATTATCTTCACATACTGTGTAAAGCATGAGATACATACATAATTTAAAACGCTTTGCAAGGCTAAACATAAAATTATCACCTTTATCAGAGATCTACGTGTCTTTTACTTCTTGGTAGAAAGAATCTTCTGCGCAAGGAATTATGTTGGCAATTTGTTCCTGTAAGATGTCGATATACTTATGATACCTACCCGGTTGGCTTCCAATGTCGTCTGCTAACGACACAAACGCAACCGGAAGTGAGAAAACCTACCTGAATGGGAGACAACTCTTAATGGACTTAGTTTTTAAAATCCGGGTAAATTGTCGCGAAGCTTTTGCCAACCAGTCTGCTAATGAAAGTTGACTGTACGAATACAGACGAAACCTCACAACTTGTTTGGTCGACAAAAGGTTTACTATGCAATATTATGACCATTTCGGAAACAACATGTTGTGAAAACTATTACCCGACCATTTACAAACATTCGAAGCCTCCCAATTATTCGTCTACGACCGTCAACAAGGACAAGGTATCGGTAGTCATTTTTCACTGCAAGCATACTGAAGGGATAAACATAATGCAATTCTGACTATATATATAGTTTGGAGTCCTTTATTGCTGCATAATTATAGCGTTTTGGTTTAAACCTACTTTCATTTTTACAAAACGAAACAAACAAACGCTACACACATGATAAAATATGTTGGCATTTGAAAGCGACCAATGAAATTTATTATTTACTCTGGTACGATGTTTGGCTTGCTTCGAAGGCAACACTTTAACGGTATGTTTTTGCATGTGCAACGAAGCCTTAAACTGCGAAGTCTGCGTTGGTGTGTTCGAAATTCATTTGTTAATATATTTCGCATCGCTCACTCTACATCGATAAATGTAATTGCAAACATATGCAAATATTTGCTCATCATCCTTTATGACGGGATTGGCTACATTGCACGCAAATCATCATCGACAAACCAAAGCTAATATTTGATGACGTGAATAAGAGATGGTTGGATTCCCATCCGACTATTTTCGCTGTACCTTTAGCTTCACTTACAATACTACAATATGAAAGTATCGTTACTGGTAAAACAAAGGCAAACAATGCGTTATGAAAGAGACCGACGCCTTACATTCACTAGCACACAGTTCGCCATGTGTGTATCTCGAAGTTTATGAGATCCTTACGCGCCTGTTGCATCCTTAGATGTGGACCTGAAGTTTCGCAGATCTCATACTTAATTAACTTACTAGACTACCAAAAGTTCGGACCAATGTTGTATCATAGCTGAAATGTCGAGCTATGTGTTTTTCATTGACAAATACTTAATTTGTAAAAATTATGAAATGACAGCGAGTGTCAGATCAATCACATGCTTTTGAATAAGCAAAGAAATTTAATATATTTCCAGATAAAAAACGGAAAGTTGTTTACATTGTGCGACGTCTTTTGAAGTTGAAATTTCATTTCAGCAAAATAACGTAAATCTTTTGTTCAGTCAAACAAAAAAATAGCCAATGAGAACTTCAAAAAGCTGTTGAACATTTAATATGCAAATATTCTAAATGGACATATAACATAGAAAAAAAGGTGCAGAATGTGATAAAAAGCGGCATGCACTAGATCATAAATTAAATGTTAATATTTAAAGGGACTGTCAACCACGACAACTTGAAAAAAGTTGTAAAGTTTTCATATTTTTAGTATATTTGGTAATACATTTTACTGGGTATGTCTACCAGGTAACTACCAGTTAACTATAAATATCGCAAGTAGATTGTGATCATCATCGTCACGTGGTAAACCCAGGAATGCAAATTGTGCATGCGTATTGAATTGTATATATTTTATATAAAAAATGATCAATCTAGTTGCGTTATTTATAGTGTGTATATCGTAATATCACCTATTTTCGCGATGTACTTTCGATTTCACATCGCGAAATTGTATTACCGAATATACTGAAAATATGAACTTTTTTCGAGTATTGTAATTTACCAGTCTTGATATTTTAATCAATATAAACTAATAATTGTAAAAAAATACGGTATTTTAGAACTTTTCTTTTTTCGTCATTCGTGGTTTACAGTCCCTTTAATGATAAGTATCGATCAGTTTATAGGAAGGTCGTTAACCAGGATAAAGGTTTAACCCTTAACTAGATTAAGCCTTAGTTAGAACCACGCAACCATTCCCAGCATTTATTTATACGGTATTTATATATCTGAATAGAACGGATATACATGCACGGAGGCGTATAATAGCCGTAGAGTGGCAATATATAGGATGTGGCATTGAATGGAAATTACAATAACAATAATCCGTACTTATAGCTCGTGAAGAAACGCAATGTTCAGTAACAAATAAAACTGTGTTATCTTATTTCTTTAATAGTTCAGGACAATTTATAAAACTTATGATAATGCTAATAATGTTTAATTCGTATCAGCTTAAAAAAATAAAATAATAGTTGAGCATTCAGATTACACTATTCGTAGAATATTTGAACTTAAATGCTCAAAAACTTGCTAATATTTACAAAACAAGTTGTGTGGGGACCTGTCATAGTTAATACCAAATTTATGTTAAACAGATAATTTTACGAACAAATCGGTATCAGAATCATATTTTATCAATTATAACAACATGCTTTACATACTTAATTAAATAACGGGAAATTTTTTCTGTTTTAAAGTGGTTACCAATTTGAGCGTTATTTCAGAAAAACTAAATTTCACGCTGAGAACCTAAAATTATTTGTTATTTTGAAAATGAAGTTCAAAACAGCTAACAAGTGCAATGGAAACGGACTAAAGGAATATCTGGTCAACTCATAAGGTACTCCATTGATTGTGTGTGTGTGTCTGTGTGCGTTTTTGTGTGTGTATTTCGAAGTTTATTTACGGGTTCATCAGCCTCATCGTAGGGAGCATCTATAGGATGGACCAACCCCTGTGACCTTTCACGGGAAACAAAATGATTTTGAGTCAAATGGGTCAAGTTTACCCCGGCGGCTGCGCGGGTATTCCCAAAAATATAATGTTGATCCAAATAGACTAGTGTACGGTGGCCAATGAGACTTTAGTGTGCTCTGGTAGATATGTTCATTTGTGGCTCATGAGATGATTAATTTAGATGTCGAAAATTAAAGAAGCTATGTACTCCACTGACAGCAAAGGCCCACTATACATACACATGTCACAGTTGACTGAGCGATCCTTGTTTGATTTCTCTACATCCGTCTAACTTGGACTTTGTCTACAGCAAGGAGCCTAAACACAGGAGTGTCATGCCCCAGATTTGAGTGGTCTAATTAATTTGTTTAAATCATTATATAAATTAATTTTGGAATGGGACAACGGTTGCGATATATATGTACTTATAAGTAGATTCTGGTTTGTTTCTCATTTTATCAAATTGTTGTAAATATCTGTACTTCTTGCGACTGATGATAATATGAATACAAAATAATTTTGATGATGCAGCTTCTAATGATAAGTAGCGTGATTTATTTAAAACTACAACACCAGCCACACTGACTCTGATTAAGACTTTGAATGTGTTGTGTGACTTAAAATTTAAATATGTCACAGACTGATTCTCAAGAGACGATAGGGTTTGCATGAAAGTTCAGAACAATCTGGAATGATAATAGTATCGTTGAAGTTTTTAAAACAAAAAGGAATTTGTTTCTACAACATACTGAGAAATGGAAGAAATACCAATGGCTGTAAATATTGATACATGAAACCTATCTTTTATTGAACATTTTTTACACTGTACTCCAAGAAATGTTAAACCTGTATTCAAGATCTTTTACAAGCAGTCCGAGTTTTGATCACATTAAAACAAGAAGTAGTAGTAGTAGTAGTAGTAGTAGTAGTAGTAGTAGTAGTAGTAGTAGTAGTAGTAGTAGTAGTAGTAGTGGTTTGTCTCCCATTCAGGTAGGTTTTCTCACTTCCGGTTGCGTTTGTGGGGGTAAAGTTGGCAGATATTGCAATCTGTAACGCTGCACAAATTGCCAAGTAATCGTGCTACGAGCACCTCATATTATGGGGCTTTTAGCAATAAAACATTGGAAGCCAACATAATTCCTTGCGCAGAAGATCCTTTCTACCAAGAAGTAAATGACACGTAGATCTCTGATAAAGGTGATAATTTTATGTTTAGCCTTGCNATTGCACTCAAATCATCACCGAAACACCAATGCAAATATTTGACGACGTGAATAAGAGAAAGTTGGATTCCCATCGGACTTATTACGCTGTAACTTTAGAATCACGTGTCAATACAACAATATGAAAAAAAGCGTTACTGGTAATCGAAAGACGAACAATGCATTACGAAAAAGACCGACACATTAAATGCACTAGCACATAGTCCGTCACATTTCCGCATCGTGCGTGTACTTGTATCTTGAAGTTTATGAGGTCTTTCGCGCCTGAAGCTGCAGTATATGAGGAACCGAAGTGTATCCCAGATGTCCTACCTAATTTACTTACTAGACTCACGCACGTTTGGACGAACGTTACATTATAGCTGCGCATTTAAGTTTTGTGGTTGTTTTTAACAGAAAGATATTTGAATTGTTGCTAGGTCTTATGCTGTGAGGGAGAGCGGAGTAACCGGAGAAAACACCACCTGTCCGGTATGATGACTACCTGCCAAACCCACATGCTGTCATAAAAAGGGGATTCGTCTGTAGTTTTCAGTGTGTAACGAATAACACATATTTACCTGCGACTAATGCTTTAAGCGCGCTATCCATTGATGCAAATTACAAAAAGGATGCCTTTGAAAAATTATATCAAACAGAAATTCAAAACAAATTATAATATGTTTGGCGTAAGTTACAATAAACAATTTTGTTTTATAGATGTACAAACATTTAAAAACACGCACTTGTTTCGATGCGAGAAAAACACATTATGAAAAGCCTTAATTAGCCAGAACAAATTGACTTTGGTCTCAAATAATCTAAATGAACACAGTTTTCCATCTTTAAAACAACAACTCAAAACAAAACAAATGATAGAAGTGATAAAAGAGTACCTAGTTCCGTTTTACCGCATAAAAAGGCATATATCAATGCTTATTCAGACAGTTTGTACTTTTGAGTAACATTAGTACTTTACATTTCCCATTAACGACAATGTTGCGCTATATATTCCCAAACTAAATGGATATTGTATACAAGTACGGCATCATTTTACAGACAAAAACATATTCTAAAAAATCGTTTTATTAACGAACTATATAATTTAACACAAACTCGTTAGACAATGACCGTGAGAAATTCAAAATAAGAAATCCGTTAAATCATGACTCAACGAAGAAGTCGTTTTTCAAAAATGGTGTATGCCGTCGAATCTTATTGATTTTACAGTAGTCCAATGACATAGGTCTGCTTACGGAAAGTGCTATAGCTTGCCAACATTAATGTTATATTCACCTTTACGCATGAATCTATCAAAGTACCATTATGATTGATATATTAGTATACGTGCTTTAATCGGTGAAATAAATACCGGAATGCCCTTCTGACTTACTTGGTTTGTTTTATTTATCTCGTACAACATGTGCACGAGCATAAGCAGGAATGAATGTAGGACACAAATTATTACGCTTATAGAGTTGGTTAACAATTTTGTTTTCCGATGTATGCTTGCTATCTAATATTTAAAGCGAGAAATGAAACCTTTAAGATAAATTAAGCATCCATATATAAAGAAAATAGTATATACTACATATTTTTTATTCATTGGCTGATCGTTCTTCGTAGGCATGTGACTCATGTAGACGTTATACACGTTGACGTTCAGAACAAATCGCATGAATGCGTCTGCAATAAACTATGTACCTTTATCTTTATTTCAATTCACAAATGTCTATCATATTATATAACAGACATATCAATACAACTACAAGCTTTGAATAACATAAATGTAATAGTCTGGGCAACAATACATTTACATTATATGAGGTTGAAATATAATTGACAATATGCGACGAGGTGTCATTGCATCTCATTAATCTTAGATTGAAAAATGATAGTCTACATACAATTTGTTCAGTTTAATGCAAGTCATGTCAAATAAAATAACTTTATTATGATGAACTTAGCCATCATTAACGAGAAAATCCTCCTTTTGACGTCTGTATTGTGATGCATTCAATATAATTGAAGAAAACATTTAAAAGCTATTAAACAGTTATAATTGATCTGGTATTGTATTCGCATTTAAGAAAAACGTAAATGGAATATATCGCTAAATATTTGCATTTAAATTGCATTTTAAGTGGTATATAATGATGCAAATACGCATTACACAGAAAATACAAATATGGTCACGCAACACGGACAAAAGCTATAATAACCATCTTATCAATATACATGTATAAGTATGTTAGAATGAATGGCCTGTTTCAATTATATACCCTGCTTTAACTATCAGTACATTTTTAAGAATAAATATCAGATTTTTTAAATCCTATCACCTGAGGCTGTTTTAATAATTTGTGACATTATGGGGTTTCAAATACAAATTAATATTTTTGCCTGTGCGACCAGCAAATGTGCGCAAAATTCAAGCGCTAATGACATAAACGATTGCTTTCAAAAGATGCAATTTGCTGCATTAACAAAAACATTGGCTTCTGGTTGATCTACTAGATATGTTTGCATAATTTCCGAAATAGTTGTAGCAAATGCCAAGAAGGTGGCGCTAAGAACAGGAGGCGGTGCGGCAGTGATTAATGGCCGTAATATACACTCATGACTTTTTCAAAACCAAATATATGGAAAACAACAAACCATGCATGACATTTTATTCTGACCCAGGAAAGCACTTTATCATGCGAGTTTATACAATTGATGTTAATATTGAATCAATTTTTCTTCAAATCGCCATATTCCCACGGGGACAATCGATGCTACAATATAGTGGTGGTTGATGCTACAATTATATTGTTAATTGATGCTACAATAATAGTGGTGATGTTAATGTAAATAAATAGCTTCATTAAATTATTTTGAACGTGAATTTGCTTCATGTTATACATCAGTTTCTCATGGCACTTTGAAATATTGCAAATAACTGGTATACACAACATGAATATGCACATGTTTTCGTCTGAAATAATGACAATTAATAAAACGACATTTGAGTACGTCTTCTACTTGGATGACTTGTTGCATGTAGTTGGGTTTCAATACTTTAAACATATTATATTTCCAACAGCAAATAATGACATTGTTACAAATGTATACATTTTTCCCTTTCATACATAATAGAAAACAGGTTAGACCTAACGTTCAACAACATTATAGAACAGAAAAGAGGGTCTTTTTCTTGGTATGGTATTAACGTTTTAAGATGGTGACAGTCACACATAAATGACAACGATTTCATTTACAAAATATTCCGAAACGAACATTAAACGCAATAATTATATTGATTTCATTCGGGATAAAATACAGTGACGGGCGTTTTACACACAGATATGAAAAACCGTTTAATAATTTTATCCATTTCAACTGATGCTTTAACAATTCACAGATTAATTCAGCAGAATACAAGTTTCTGCTATATCACCTTTATTTTGTGTCTTTATTCCGGACTTTTTTCATTAAAGTAATTGAAGCAACACATTTAGAAATTGAAGAACCGTCAATCTGCTAATTGTATTTTTGCTGTTAACGGATACAGCTGATTGCATTGACACACAATACCTGCTAATGCAGTGACGCATTTATATTCTATTTTGTTTATGTTGTGATTTTACAGCAAGAGAAAGTTTTTGAAACATATTTATTCTTGATTGCTCATATGTGAATATTTGCAAAAACATAAGATATTGCTATGCTAAACTTTGCTATGTTTCTATGTATGTTATTTGACATTACTTTGCTTCGTTAAACTTTAAACAATGTTAAATTTTGGATACACATATCTCCGTATATGTTCGTTCGTTGGTATTCTTCGGATATGTTCGTTCGTTTGTATACGTCCTATATGTTCGTTCGTAGGTATTCTTCGTATATGTTCGTTCGTTGGTATACTTCGTATATGTTCATTCGTTGGTATACTTCGCATATGCTCGTTCGTTGAGGTTAATAAAACAATCTCGTTGACAAAACATAATAAACAAGGCATATTACATATAAAATAAAATAAATGTGTTAAGTGCTGTTTACCATACGGGCATTGCATATTGGTATCTGGATACGTTTTATGTGTGTAGATACTTTGAGTTTTTTGGTATGAATTTCTTCGCCTGTTCTCTTGCCAGTTTTTTTTCATCGTTTTACTAACATGTTTTTCCATGTTAAAATAAATGTCATGCTATTTATAAGAAACATGAACTTGCAAATACACCAAATTAACTATGGCATCCAGTCTTTAACTCCCACAATTAAATGTGGTTAACACGATTGTTTTTTTTATATACTTTGTGTTGCTGCATCTTTATCATTGCTCTGCATTTTCCCCATAAACCTGGAATATTGTGTGAAGCAAAATAGTCGTGTGTAGGCTGTGTAGATCGAGCTTCGCACACGAATTTATGCTTTTCATCTTAAGATTTAAACTCAACATTCTATAAATAAAAAAGGTATGTTCAGCAGCGGGGGTAAGCATTTACTTACATTGATACTAAGTGGTTAGGAGTCCTTGTTTTCAACGATTTACGCTCGGATTGTATCGCATTGAAACTGCTCTGTGTGGTTATTCTTTTATTAAGGTAACTTACTTTGTGTTTGTGATTTTTTTCTGTATGAGGAATTATGCGGATCTATAATCAGTAAAAGTATATATAGGATAACTCGCATGTTTTTTTCACCATAGTTTAGTGAACGAGTTCAAGACATTCGCAAGCTTACTTACACATTTTCTGGACGAGGAAAAGAAATCATGGTATGAAATGGCAGCGAGAGTCAGATCTTTTATATCAAATACCTTTGAATAAGAAACGAAGTTTCATAATAACGTTAACGTCAAGATAAAAACCGGAAAGTTGTTAACATTGTGTGACGTCACTTAAGTTAAAATTTCATTTCAGCAAAATACTGTTAAGCTTTTGTTTAGTCAAACAAAAAGTAGCCAATGAGAGCGCTCAAAAAGCTTTATTACATATGTATAACAGATTCGTAATGGATATATTACAGAGAAAACAAGGTTTAGCATGTATAACAGACGGACATACACTAGAGCATTAAATAAATTTCAATATTTAACGATAAATACCGATCACTTTATAGGAAGGTCGTAATGCAGGATACAATGTAAACCTTAAATTAGATTAAGCCTTGGATAGAAGCACGTAACCATTCCCCGTATGTATTTATCAGGTCTTTATATACGTGTGTTAAACTGATATACATGCATGGAGGCGTATGATAGCCTTTGTGTGGCCAAACAAAGGATATGGAATTGAATAGAAGTTTTCCAGGAAAAAAATCTCCGCGATATTTCCTCGTTGAAAAACTCAATATTTAGTAAAAATCTTAAACTTTATCATTTTATTTCTTTAATATTTTAGGACAATTGATACCATTAGTGATAATTTTATTGCGTATTAGCTTAAAAAAAGAAAACATTTAAACATTCGGATTACACTATTCGTACACTTAAATGTTCGTAAAATAGAAACAATTAACAAAAACATTTTTTTCTTAGCCAATATCAAATATATGTTAAACAGATTATCGTAGAAACAAATCGGTATCATAAGCCTATTTAATCAATTATAACAAAATGCTCCATATACTACATTAAATAAAGTAAAGTGTTTTCTGTTCTAAAATGGTTACCGATTTGAGTGTTAGTTAAGAAAATCAAAATTTCACGCTGAGAACCTGAAAATTAAGTTTAAATAAGCTGACGATTGAAATTCAAATCTTCTAAAGGAATATCTGGTCCACATAAGGTACTTCACTGACAGTGTGTGTGTGTGTGTGTTTATTTCAAAATTTATTTACGGGTCCATCAGAGTCTTTGTAGAGAAGATTTTGAGCTAAAGTGGGTCAAATTTACCCCGGCTGCGCGGGTATTCGCCAAAGATATAATTTTGATCATAATAGACTAGTTCACGGTGGCCAATCAGACCTTACTGTGCCCTGGTAGAAAGGTTCATCGGTGGCGCATCAGCTGGGTAATTTATATGTCGAAAGGTAACGGAGCCATGTACTCCCCTGACAGCATAGGTCCAATATACATATGCATGTCACAGTTTACTGAGCGATCACTGTATGATTTCTCTGCATCCGTCTTACTTGGAGTGTCTACAGCCGGGTGCCTGACCATAAACACAGGAGTGTCATACCCCAGATTCAAGGGGTCTAATTATTATTTTTAAATCATTATCTGAATTGATTGTGGTAATAGAACAAAGGTTGCAATATATTCATATATATGTAATAATAAGTATATTTTGGTGTTTCTCGTGTTTTCAAATTGTTGTAAATATCTGCATATATTGCATCTGATGATAATTTAAATACATAATAAAGATCAGGATACAACTGCTAGACGCTATAGTTGTATGAACGGTGTGTGTACCTAACTTCGCACACGAATGTATGCTTGTAAAGATTTATATTCAACATTCTGTAAATAAAGAAAGATTGTACATGAGAGGTGATTTCCATTTACTGACATTGATATAAAGTTTAAAGTGTTTGTTTTCAACGGTTTTCTCTGCATTATAACGCATTTAAACTCCTCTTTGTGGTTTTCCTATTGTTATTTGAACCTATTTTGTGTGTGTGGATTTTTTTTCCGGATGAGGCATTATGTGAATATATTAATATTAAACGTAAGTTAATAGAATTATAGGATATTTTTATTTATTTTGTACCATATATTTAACGAGTTCATGACTTTAGCGAGCTTACTAACACATTTCCTGGAAGAGTTTAATAATACCTCATTGTATGAAATGACAGCGATTTTGAGATCTGTTGTATCACATGATTTTGAATAAGCAAAGACATGTTAATTCAGCATTAACCCTTTGCATGCTGGGAAATTTGTCGTCTGCTAGAATGTCGTCTGCTGAATTTCTTAAATTAGTATTTTCTTCGATTTTTTGTTTAAAGAATACTATCAGAATAGCAAACAGTTTGAATCATGATGAAACGCCACGTTCTGTGGCGTCTCATCTGGATCCAAACTGTTTGCAAATGCCTTCAAAATCCGGTTCCAGCGCTCAAAGGTTTAATTGAATGTTAATATTTTATGATAAATATCGATCACTTTATAGGAAGGTCGTTAACCAGGATAAAGGTTAAACCCTTAATTATATTCAGCCTTGGTAAGAACAACGCAACCATTCTCAGTATTTATGTATACGGCATTTATATATCTGAGTAAAACGGATATACTCGATTGGAGGCGTATAATAGCCATAGAGGAGTGGCAATATATATTATGTGACATTGAATGGAAATTATCCGGGGAAACAATAATCCGAACTAATAGCTCGTTAAGGAACGCAATGCTCAGTAACAAATTACACTTTGCTATCTTATTTCTTTAATAGTTCAGGACGATTTATAAAACTAATGATAATGCTAATAATGTTTATTTCATGTCAGCTTAAAAATAAAATCACTATTTGAACATTCAGATTACACTATTCGTAGAATATATGAACTTAAATGAATGTTCAAAAACTTGCTAACATGTACAAAACAAGTTGTGTGGAGACCGGTCTCAGTAAATATCAAATTTATGTTAAACAGATAATCGTAGAAACAAATCGGTATCAGAATCATATTGAATAAATAATAACAAAATTCTCCACACACTAAATTAAATAAAGGAAAATGTTTTCTGTTTAAAATGGTTACCAATTTGAGCGTTATTTTGAAAATTAAGTTCAATTCAGCTTACGAGTGCAATGGAAACTTACTAAATGAATATCTGGTCCACCCATAAGGTACTCAATTGATAGTGTGTGTGCGTGTTTGTGTGCGTATTTCGTAGTTTATTCATCAGCCTCTTCGTAGAGAGTATTTGATGGACCAGCCCCTGTGACCTTTCAGGGGAAAATATGATTTTGAGCCAAAGTGGGTCAAGTTTATCCCGGCGGCTAATTTTGATCCAAATAGACTTGTGCACGGTGGCCAATGAGACCTTAGTGTGCTCTGTAGAAAGGTTCATCTGTTGCTCATTATATGTTTAGTTTAGATGTCGAAAGGAAAGGAGTCATATACTCCACTGATCAAAGGTCCAATATACATATACATGTCAGAGTTGACTGAGCAATCCCTGAATGTATGATTTATCTGCATCCGTCTTATTTGGACTGTGCCTACAACAGGATGCCTGAACACAGGATTGTCATACCCCAGATTTGAGGGGTCTTATTAATTTGTGTAATCATAATCTGAATTGATTGTGGTAATGGGACGAAGGTTGCAATATATCCATATATATGTAATACTTAGTAGATTCTGGTGTGTTTCTCGTGTTTTCGAATTATTGTAAATATCTAAACTTCTTGCGCCTGATACTAATATGAATAAATAATATTGATGATAATGACGAAGCTACTCATGATTATTATGGTGTTATACTGCACTAATTAGCCTGACATTTTTGGAGACAATACATTTTGCTATCTTTACCTATGAAATGATTCAATCTGATCCCAGGTATGACTCTCACTTTGTGGAATCGAAGAATAATCAGGCCGATCAGCACTTTTAAACAGATATAACACAAGTAAAAGTAAGATATAAATGCATGTTTATGAACATTTGATATGAAAACAACAACAAACAAATATACTGATAAAATGCGGATAACAATACAGTTTAAAAACAAAAGAAGTTCTTCATATTAAAATTCAAACAACCAAGTGTATGTTAAGCCTTAGTGATTATCTATAAATAAGGGTTTGATGTTTTTTTTGTAATGTTATTGAATTATATTGTTACATACATGTTAACATGTATACATGTGTATGATATGATTGTCTTCATATAACATACATTGAACTTTTTTTGTACTACGTTCTCAAACAAAGTTTTAGAAGAAAATCTGTTCTATAACGTATTTTGATTGCACATTTTATACATTGTTTTATCTTCACATACTATGAAAGGCATTAAATGCATAAATTATTTAAAACGCTTTACAAGGCTAAAACAGCAATTTATTACCTTTATCAGAAATAAACGTGTCCTTGCTTTCTTGTTAGAAAGGATCTTCTGCGCAAGGTATTCTGTTGACACCTTGTGCCAGTACGATGTCGATATACTAATGATACCTATCCGGTTGGCAACCACCAGTGTCGTCTGCTAAAAGCTCTAATTCATGCTGTTCTCGTTGCACGATTACTTACAGTCTTGCCATATTTGCCAACTTTACCCCAACAATTTGACATTCAGGCATACAGCCATAGAAATTTCCCATTGTTAACTTTTTGCGTCTGTTACTTTTTACAAAACCGGAAGTGAGCAAACCTGGGAGACTACTCTTATTCGACTAAGGTTCGAAAATCCGGATAAATTGTCGCAAAACTTTTGCCAACAAAAGGTTTTCTATGCAATATCAATAACCATCTGGAGAAACACGTGGTGTGAAAACCATTCCGCGACCATTTACAACCATTCGTAAACCCCCAATAATACGTTTACGATCGTCAACAAGAACAAGTAATCAGTATTAATGTTAAACTGCAAGCATACTGAAGGGATAAATATAATGAAATTCCGAAATGGTGTTTGAAGACCCTTATTGGTTATAATTAAAGCGTTTTAATTAAAACCTACTTTCAGTTTTTACAAAACGAAACAAACAAACGCTACACACATAATATATTGTGTTGGCATCTAATACGACCAATGAAATCTATTGTTTACTCGGAAAAGATGTTCGGCCTGCTTCGAAGGCTACAAATAAATGTTTTTTGCATGTGCAAATTAGCCTTTAACTGCGAAGTCTGCGTTAGTGTGTCCTTAATTCGCTTGTTATTATGTTTCTAAACGCTGACACCACCTCATTACATGGAAGTGCAAACCTTTGCTTATCATTTTTGAACACTGGATTGGCTGCTATGCACTCTCATCATCATCGAGACACCAACGCTAATATTTGACGACGTGAATAAGAGATAGTTACATTCCCATCGGACTAATTTCCCTGTAACTTTAGCTTCACGTGTCAATATAACAATATGAAAGGAAAGTTAATAGTAATAAAAAAAGCAAACAAGGCGTTAAGAAAGAGACCGACACCTTATACGCACTTAACCACAGTTCGTCATCGTGTGTGTGTATCTCGAAGTTTATGAGACCCTTACGCACCTTTTGCATCATTAGTTGTGGACCTAAAGTGTGTCGCAGATTTCATACTTAATAAACTTCATAGACTAACAAAAAGTGGGACAAATGTTGTATCATGGCTGAAATGTCGAGCTATGTGTTTTTCATTGACAAATACTTAAGTTGTGGCTAGGTCCTTTGATGTGGGGGAAGCTCGTTGTTCCCGGAGAAAACTCCACTTGTCCGGTATGGTGACCACCTACCAAACTGATAAGCTGCAAGGAACGGGGATCGAACCCGAGTCGCTTAGGTGAGAAGCGCATGTACTGACCACTGCGCTAATCGGACCTTCGACTAGTGCGTTTAAGCGAATCATTCAGTGCTGTATCAATTGACCTTAAATACTGGTTAGAGCATTCGCTCAAGGGAGGCTGATAGTTCATGTACCTTACGAGGTAAGCTCTGAAATGGCTGGTTGCCTTCACTACAGCTATGTTATTCGTGGGGTACAGAATGGCAATCACTCGGCATTAACGATTGGAATCGGGAGTACATATATTCATCGGTAAAGGCGTCTCATTCGTCACATCTTGCTGCTACTTTAGTGATATAGATTAACCTTTAATAAAAGAAAACACACACGTTACTTTTTCGTTTCATTAATGTTATTAATTTCTACTGACCATGTATCCGAGACATATTATACAAGATACAGGACCACTGTTTAAAGATGGAAAAGGTAGTGAAGAGCCGCATATGATTCCAAACATAACTTTCTACTATCATAGTCCAAGGATGAATCTTCTAAAAAGAGTCCAGTCAAGGCAGAAAGTGTGGTCCCCTAAACTTGTAAGACACTTAACGCAAATTCATTCAAACCAGTTTTCCCAGGGCCTGGCTCATATAATTACGTACGGAAAGTTAATAACTCGCCGATATTTACTTGACACCGACCTTTATGCATTATTCTATCAAAGTACCGTAATGAAAAATATATTTGTTTTGGTGTTACAATCGGTTTACTTTATACCATAATACGCTGCTAACTTAAGGTGTTTGTGTTTTTTTTCTCGCACAAAATGTACGAAACTCACGATAGTTGGGACGAATTTGCAATTATAGATGCAATTTAACGGTATTTAAATGTTTATGAAAGGTTTTTCGATTTAATGTGGTTAGTATTTTGGGGGAACCCCACCTTTCTCATATGGTGACCACCAAACAAACTCACATGCTTCCGGGAACGGGGATT
>VMBQ01011548.1:7887-23751 GCA_007657795.1 Dreissena rostriformis | reverse complement strand
GTTATTTACCATTTATTTTAACAACGTCCCGTATCGTCAACAAAGTGTGGACAGGCGCCATAACCGTTGTAGTTATGACGCCGTACCGCGTTGTCTTACAGACGCACCTCTCATTGTAACGTAGTTCAGCGGGAGTGCACCTACAGTAAAAAAAAAACTTAACGCCGCGATTTCTGTTTCTCATCTCGTTGATGAATCACTTCATCGAGTCATCTAAACATGCCATAACATCGCTCCGTTTAGCAATCTAATCACGTATACACAATGAAATATTTTTTTAACAGCGACGTTTGCCTTCAAAGTATCAATGTGAAATTCAAACGACCTAATAGTAATCATTTGTGAGCATCTACACATGTGTATGTAGGATACGGATGCGATTGCATTCAAACTGTGTCTTCAAATGTAAATAACGTCAATTACATTCACAAAGACCCTGGATCATGTTTTAAAAAGATTTAGCGACCAATTTCAAGTTCCGTTTCAATTTTAGTGCACAATCATTTGATATTACTTAACAATAGTTTGCTAAATAAAACCAACGTTGAAAAATGCATGCAATTATTGAATTCTACAAATCATAGACGTTGGGGAAATTTTGCTTACTCTAAAATGTTATCGTAATTTAAATTTTACGTACGATGTTTAGTAACAAAAGTTAAATATGTTCATCTCTCTGGCAGCAATACTCGTTTGAGTATCGCGCAAAACAATTAAAAAAAGGCCGAAATTGCTAAATGATGCCATAGCCAGAACTCCAGTGATGTCGGAAACACTGAACCAAAATACCAGTTTCGCAAGATCATATGCTGCTTTAAATGTTTGTAGTTGGTTTTATACAAATAAAATGAAATAATGGAAATAAGCAACTCTTTGAACGGGTCCCATAACCTCATGTTCTAATTACATGGCATTAGACTATGACGTTTTGTATAGATACTACATGTCTGATTTAGTTTTTGTTTTGGTTTCGTTGTTGGTGGTGATTTTTTGCTACAGACAATGAAAAGAACATGTGAATAACACGCAAATAGCTTTGTAATAAATCCCGCTGTCATCATGCCTAAAGTTTAGTTTATTATATTATTAAAGTCTCATCCAATATTTACAATTTTCACAATTTTGTATATATAAAACAATAAGATAAAACATTAGCCACTCATAAAATGAATTATAAAAGACTTAGTATGTGTATCAATGTACTTTACATGACAATCAATATACACGTTGAAAGCTATATTGCCACCACCAATCTTAGCCATTGTCATACAAATTTGTTGCCGTATATTATCCAACATTGTGAATTGTGACATTATTACACAAACAGTTAACCAACTAGAGAGAACGTTCAACCATCATGGCATACAATAATAAGATGATTAGTGGTGACCTAGTATAAACTCACAATCAGTTATAAGAATGTAAACAATTGCTTTATATCAGATTGAAGGGAAGTATCTCGTCAGACCCTATCGTTAAAATATCTACTTTTTAAGCCCTGAAGAGTCGCCTTTCCTTCATTAATATTCAAATGCGCTAAGAAGCCAGTTTAGTGCATAATTGTAGTCCCAGCATATACAATGTACTGTAAAAATGTCTTTTAAGATTCATAAAATTGATTTATTGCATGTGGCCACTATACAAAAGCCTTATAAAGGGACTTTGATATACATAAATATCAACATATTGTCTCTACAATCAAACCAACTAACCATTGCTAATAATTGTACAAACAGAGTTGGAAAATTGGAAAACGAAGAGATGCCTGACAAAAAGAGAATATTGGCCTAAATAAGACTACTTGACCTTATAATGGAACTAAAGGCAACACTGGGTAATTTAAGAATGTGATGTTGAAGAAGATAGTGTAAAGACACAAGTCAGCTATTGATACATCATATTTTTTCCAGTTTATATTGATAGGAAATGAAGAGCAACAGTTAACTATACAACCATACAACCAACTATTCATATCTACAACCATGATGAGTACAATTATTCAAAGATTAAAATACATAGTATTACACACAGGTGAATAAAATACCAGTTGACCAGGTTGTTAAAAATCCTCTGTCTAGTTATTTACATAGATAGAATGAGCGTAATTTAAAAATTTACAAAACAGGATTTGGCAGTTTTTCTTATCAAAAGTGGGTCGGAGAACACCAAAATAGTCTTCTCTAAAAATGTCATATTTTCAACGTTGGTATTAACTATTCAGGCTTTCTGGGGAAGAACATGTGTAATATGGTTGTACACATTACACTGAAACAGAACATGAGACTCATCTTCAATCAATAAATGTTTTTATTGCAAATTAATTTATTTGTAAAGCCTCATTAATACTCAAAATTAACGAAAATTTCGTACAATATTTTGTAAAATAAAGTTACTCAATAAAAAAATCAGTGTTCCTTATAGCAATAGCTAAAGTCTCAACGCATGATGTGGTCTGGTCACAAGGATGTTTGTAGACACAAAATGCTCGTTTTTATTTTTTGTGTCATAAAAAATTCCATTTTAATTTCCCGCGACGATATCTATTTATACGACACAGAAACACTTACACGGTACCATTTTAGTGTTCTTATGTCGTATGAATAGATATCAGTGCGGAAAATTAAAATGAAATTTATTGTGACACTACAAATTAAAAACAAGCATTTTGTATCTACAAAAATCTATGTTACCAGAACACATCTGGCTTTGAAATTTTGGCTATTTCTATAAGGAACATTCATTTTGTATTGGATACATTTATTTTACGAAATACATTCCGAAACTTACGTTGATTTTTCAGTATAAATGGGGCATTAATGAGTTAAAACGCATAATCAGATGAATATGGCTTTAAGCTCTTAATGGAAAAATGATCACCAGAATTCCTAAGGGTTACCGGTATTATCATTTACTTCGAGTATTGAATGACTGCGTATAAGGTAAAATGCGTTGTAAATGAGTGTTGATTTCAGTATAGATGGTATTAATATTATTAGTTTCTGCGAGTTTGCTTCACAGAACACGATACTACGCTCTAATTACAAGTAAGAAATTCATGGATGCAAACTGTATTACTGCAATCGTAACTATATTCCTTTGATCGTAAGCACAAGCGGATCCATGACAAAATCCGGATCATCCAAAAATTGGCATGTGAATGATAAAATACTGGATACAAATGGGATTATTAACTGTCGGTACGTTTTATAAAAGACACAGATTATGATTTCAATAGACATTTAGTCGACCAATTAAAATTGTAAAGGCGTTGATGCTGTTCTGAGTGTAAATGCATAGTATTATTATAAACTTGTAACAGAGTATTTACTTCTAAACCAATTTTTTATTTTANGAATGACTGCGTATAAGGTAAAATGCGTTGTAAATGAGTGTTGATTTCAGTATAGATGGTATTAATATTATTAGTTTCTGCGAGTTTGCTTCACAGAACACGATACTACGCTCTAGTTACAAGTAAGAAATTCATGGATGCAAACTGTATTACTGCAATCGTAACTATATTCCTTTGATCGTAAACACAAGCGGATCCATGACAAAATCCGGATCATCCAAATATTGGCATGTGAATGATAAAATACTGGATACAAATGGGATTATTAACTGTCGTATATTTAGTCGACCAATTAAAATTGTAAAGGCGTTGATGCTGTTCTGAGTGTAAATGCATAGTATTATTATATACTTGTAACAGAGTATTTACTTGTAAACCAATTTTTTATTTTACCGACTACTCATCCCAGTGAGATAGTGAATTGAAGCGTTTTTACGATAGGTGAACTGTTTTAACTTATCAAATCCCATAAACTTCATTCAAAAAGAGTTGATATTTAAACTTTTATACGTTTCAGTAAGCATTTGTATTTCATGGAATAGGCATTTATCAATTGCCATACATATAATGAATAAATTATATCATATAAAATACTATGAAAATCAACGTTAATTGTTCATATTATTTTATCATCTTACTAAATTGTATTCAGTTGAATTGTTTGATATTGATCATGTATATTGCCCTCAATCGATATTACTCATTTTTGTATTGCAATGCATTTATGTGTTATTTTTATTATTTCAGGCCATACATTTCCGATGGTATTCAATAAAGTCTATAAACCATGGCCACTGTGTGATATATATTTTTATCACATGCCATACCCTGTTTCCGATGTAATATAACCATTACATATATTTTTATATTACACATGTGTAATAACCTTTTTTAAGCGTTTTCATTTTGCTGAAATGACGTTTCAACGTCAAATGACGTCACGAAATGTAAACAACATTCGGAATTTATCATTATGTTTGCGTAAATATTTATTTAATTTGCTCATTTAAAAGCATGTGATAAAAAAGATCTGACACTCGTTGGCATATCATACCATATTTTATTAAACTCGTCCAGGAAATTTGTTAGTAAGATCGCCAAAGGCTCGCTTGCTAACAAAATTCCTGAACTCGTTTAATAAAATATGGTATAATATGACAACTCATGTCAGATCCTATATATATAACAACATCAGTTGTCGGCATTCGTTACAAGTGACCGTCCAATATTCTAACGTATTGGAAGAGCCTGCGTCCAATATTCTAATGTATTGGAAGAGCATGCGTCCAATATTTCCCCAGTGGACGGACCGAGTTCATGTGGCTATTTCCTTATAACTCTAAACGTATATATCACGAAGAGTCTACATGATGTTGAAACTTCACATATTGTAGATCTGCGAAAACGTTGTAAAATTATAAGTGACACATATAAATATGATTTCAGTATGTTGTTATATATTCTCCGAGGTCTTATTTCTCGAGGAACACGATGTTTACAGCCAACGTCACAAAACGTGAACATCTTTATGACGCGAACGGTCGCGCTCTTTCGCGGACTTGGTGTTGTAATTAATATTGAAATTATATAATGCAAATAAATACAGGAATGCAATGGGTATATAATATTAAGATTACTTACTTAAGAGCGTTGTGTACAATACTGTGATATATTTGCACTCGTAAACAGTTGTCATACTAACATTTGATTCGCCTAACTGCTCGTCCATTAAGTTGTGTCAGCTCAGCTGTGTACTCGTCCGAATGTATTACCTTATTGTACACAATGCTGTTTAATAATATAAAATCTTTAAGAAAGAACTATTGCACATTCCAGTAAGTCTTGGTGTTTTAAAATTCTTCTGAATAACTTACTTTTTTGGGGCGTTACTTCGGAATTTTCTGTTTTCTGGACTAAAACGTTTGTTTGGTTATAATGCAATTTCATACCAATTGCGAGTAACTTTCAAACTACACCAGTGTGTTGTTGTTATTAATTAAAGATCATTTTGTGCACAATATTACACAATGTTTTTGACATATTGCATTTAAAGGAACTTCATAACACAATTCACGTTCAATACATAACTGTACATTATACATATAAAATTGGAAAAAAGCACGAGCAGTTTGTATTGAACTACGTTCAAACTACATCCTCGTTTTGTTGCAAATACATTTTTTACGTAACCTTACAGTAACATAAAGTGCAAACCTATTACGTATTTGACAAAGTCGTTACCTTTGTATTATCAGATATTCATTCACTTTATTTATTTCATAACGAACAATATTTACAATGTTTCAATAAAAACGTTTTCAGTTTGTTCCTTATACAGTATTCGATTATCAAAGTTCACAAACAATACAGCAAGAAAACAGAGTTGCAATTCTGACTGTGAACATAACTGTTCTTTCCATTCTCAGCTATGAAATGCGTTCTGTTCGTGTTCTGGATATTGACGGCAGTTGTATTTCTCCAATTGATGCGCACATAATTTTATTTTGTATAAGTTATACACACGCTTGCTGCAAACAAATGAAATGAATATAAACACGCCTTGTCCATTAGATAAAATGATAAACAAATACAAAAACACTGAAAACTCCGTCAATGTGTAGATGAAACCAAACATCCAAGAAAGGCCTGTCAACGTGGAAAGCTTCGCAAATATTTTTAAGTAATTGCGTTTTGATTCGGCTGAACTGTGAACAGTGGGGTTCCTTTTTATCTTGAAAACAACTACGCAAAACATGGCAAAGTTCGCTGAAATTATAAGAAAAACAGGAAGGGCAAACGTGTATCCCACCATTTCCCGCATAGAAATGTAGCAGTGGCCGTCTCCATAACCAACATCGGCATTGTCTGTATCGACGACGGTCACGATAATATGGATTGCCACAAATAGCAGCGATCCAACAATGGCGTATGCAGTGTATATGCATGTTTTCAGAAAATAGCTTTGTCTGAATGACTTGACGTGCATGCTGGTGAACGTGCGGAACATGTGCCAACAACAGACGTTCATCCAGAAGATTGCGAGAAGCCAGAAGAAATGCACGAGCGCCCCAATGAGCTCACATGCCCAAGAAGGAACATTGGCGTATTGTTCTTTGCCAAACTGGAATAAAACCTGTGCGATTATCAGACTGATCACTAGTCCCATGCTGTTAATTCCAGGCTGTGTGCGTAGTTCCTTGAATAAGAAATATGTTACAAAAGTAATCAACAGACAAGTGACAGAGATTATCATGCATACAAGACTCAGTATGCCGGTCGCAGTCACTGGTTTGCTATCTGTTGTACGATCAAATTGTGCAGCCTTACTACCGTTATAAGATGTTTGATAAATGTCCCAACAAACTTCAAACGTTCCAATATTGCTGTGTTTTCCGGAATTAACATATTTACGGTCAATCACTGCGCCATTTTTCAGCCTAAATGCGTTTTTTCCTATGGGATTTATTTCAGTTAAATTCAATACTACAAGTGGGCACTTGAATCTCGCGGTGAGGACAGAACTGGTGGTGTAGTCAGCATGTTTTAATGGGCAATTAAATGAAGTAACAGCTTGACTCAAGAGTTTGCCAGAAACTGGATCGAACATCTTGACTTCAAAATTATTTGTATCATCTAAACTGTAGAAATCTACGAATTCGAAATCAAATGACACATTAACACGAGATGAATTCGATGCGAGAACCATGCTTGTTTCGTCATATTCAAGGGCCTTGTCCAATGAGGTAACGCTGTATTGATGGTATCTATTCTTTAAATATATTTCAATCCTCAAAAGAAAATATTCAATTGATTCTAACGTTGCCGCTATGGTGGAGATTCGTTCATTGCTTGTTATAGTTGATACTGAACCAGGCATATGCTTTTGATGGGGAGAAGTGTTGGGTAGAGACGCAGTCATTGTTGTTAGTAATGTGGATACATCAGGTGAAAATGGCAATACATCAAGAGGAATTGTGGGTACGTCAGGTTGGAATATGGGTACAGCAGGTGGTAATGTAAATACATCATGTGGAAATGTAAGCACAATAGGTGGAAATGTTGGTATATCAGGTGGAAATGTTGGTAAATCAGGTGGAAATGTGGTAGCATCAGGTGGAAATGTTGCTATATTAGGTGCAAATGTAGCTACATAAGGTGGAAATGTGGGTACATCAGGTGGAAATGTCGGTACCTCAAGTGGAAATGTAGCTAAATCAGCTGGGATTGTAGATATATAAGGTTGGAATGTATGTGCTGTAGATACAACAGATTGCACGGTATTGCTTTCGTTTAAATTGTAAAGTATTGCAAAACTGTATACAGCTTCATACAGTTCCCAAATCTGTAACATTTCTGTAATCTTGTTTTCAAGCAAAACCACAATGTCTTCAATACGACCATCATACAATGGTGTTTGGGGTGTGAATTTTAGATATAATTTGTATGACACCCCACCAAGCGTGTCCACCGCGTTCACGCATTCGCTGCCATTGAATCGCTTTGGGAAGAGACAAAATATGTTTCGGCAGATTTCCTGAAATAAACATATGAAACAAAATATGAGCTTAATACCCGCTTTGTCTTAAGGAATTTTTAAACTCGTGTTATCACAAATAAATGTTACCATGGGAATGGTCAAACAAAGTTATGTTTGTTTTAGACCATACATTTATATAAACAGTATTAAATCAAGAGAACAACGAATTTTATGTCGCAGAAAGTAACACAATTAAAATATAATCATAAATTGGATCGGTAAACAAGCTTGTAAATTGATATAAATTCCTTTCCATTTGGGAAACAGTTTCACTCTCAATTCACGTGAAACCTGAGTAACTAGATTTATATTCAACAAATGAAAGTCGATGAATCGATTCAAAATACTGTAAACGTTGTGTATTCGTTTGCACATATAGATCTAATATAACATGTATAATACTACTGAACAGACGTTATACCAGCAAATAATTCAATGTATATGGGGATTTAATGGTTAATGAAATCAATTACCAATTACCGTTAATGATTTATTGTAATTTATTACCTCATGTTTATCGTAAACCTGTTCAGATGCGCAGCCGGTCGGTTTGGGAGCAGACGGTTTGCTTTCAACTGCTGTGAACGCCAACAACGAAGAAAACTCGGGATAAATATGTTGCATTAAAACAGGAGGGCATTTTTGGAAATGCGCATGGGAAATTTCGTTGCATAGAAAACAGAAAACATTCTTAAATCTGACGTTGAAAATAGAAGTGTAAGCTCCGCATGCCTTTTCTAACCAGGGATCATATGTAGTCATGTCACCAGTGAAATTGCATTTGGTGATTTCTGGAAAACGGCATTCAAATGAGTGCACTTTGTAGACTGGTTTCGGCTTAAATATTACATTGCATGTATTCGTCTGCAAGATGGCATTTATATCAAGGCCCTGGTAAGATGATTCCAAAATGGCAGTCGCTTCGTACGCGTGTGTGCATTGTAAACTGGAATCCCAGTACACTAAATAACCACCAGTGGTTGGAAAGGATCCATCCGGCTCAGTCACGAAATTACATTGCGCACAATATTTGTTTGCGTACGTGACATTAGTTATCGTGTCAAGGACAGGGACATGTATTTCCAGATTGTTCTCCGTCCTTATTTCACACAAGGAAATAACTTCTGAGCTCGATCTAGTTTTCGCATAGTCCGGATGGCACTTTGTGCGCATGTAGAAGTTGCCCCCATCTTGCAGATCACTGCCTTCTTTACGAATCTGGGCCGCCTCACATGATAAATAGTTTGTATCTGTGGAAGAACATGATAAATACAATTGAAATACAAATTCGTTGTTTAATGAGTTTTCAATAACATTTAAACATTTAGGAGCTACAAGTCAAGTCACAATAATAACGATTTACAATTTTGATTGTTAAAATATTTTCTAAAAAAAATAATTTTACACAAACATTTGTTTACGACTAGTGTTCTCTTTAATTCCATTGCGTAATTGTTTAATAACACTGTAAAATAGTAATTATATATATATATTAAAACAACTGTATTAAATTGTACTGAACAACTTTTATAATTGGTCACTAGATGAAGTAATAAATAACGTGCATAAAGCTAATCCAAAAAAAAAACATTTACCCATAGCAAAATTTAATACTCAATATTTCAGTTAAACATATCATACGTCGCGCGAGTTATATCGCTTTATTAAGACCCTTCAATTCAAAATCAAACAATATTCTAAATTAGTTCTGAGATATCTAAAAGATTATTGCGTCAGCTGCAATTTCAGTCTTGTATCGATCTCTTTTAAGTACAAACTGACTCGGAAATAAATATTGTCTCACACTTCGCCTAGAAATTTGACTGGTTTCGAGCATATCGTCATTGTGTCCATCGTTACCACTTTAGACGATACGGTTATGGCAAAATCTTGATGGAACTTGGTCAGACTGTTCATCTCGGAAATATCCAGACCAAGTTTAAATCTGGGTCTTGTCGGATCATCAAGCAGGTTACCAATCTAGACTCTTTATTTCTAAATGTGTGTTCAAACGTATTCTTATTACTATTAAGGCCAAGTTTGACTTTGGTTTAAGTGAGGTCGAAAACTCTGTCACCAGGTTACATCTTAAAAGAAAACAACGTATTACCACTAAAGAGACACATTTATAATTTAATATTGATGAATTTGGTCAGATGTTTAACTTGACAATATCTAGGTTAAGTTCAAATCTAGGTCAATTTAGGTGAAATAGATTAGGTCATCTCTTCAGATTAATATCTTTTTTTAAACAAGAATGAAATGCTTTCATTTCGAGCAGCTTGTGGACGCTCTATCGGGTACCTAATTCAAATTGTTAAACGTATTTTATGAAGAACGGATGCTCCTTATGCGCATAACGATCAAAAAGGGAATACAAAGATGATCCAACCGTCATAGATTAGTGATTCTTATAACCTTAATTAGAAATATTTAAACAAATCGATAGTAAAATAGGTAAAACATATATATACTTAAAAAATATCATGTAATTTCATTCATTCAGCTTTGAGAAAAATAAAACTATTGCATTGACCAATTAGTAAAGTATGTCAACCAAATTTGAAAGAAAATCAATAAATGTACTAACATTGAGTTAGCTGCCAGTTAATTAATTTTCGTGCATATGTAGGTGAAAACATTACATTAAAATATAAGAATGAGAGCAAAAACTGCGACTAGGAATGATCATCAAATAGTTAAATAGCATTGAATGTATTGCTTTATAAACCTGAGCAAACGAAGGATTTTTCTTTAACTCAAAAAAAAAAGAAAAAAACATTCAAAAGCTGTTATTTTCCACAACTAATGCAAGGTTTTTAACAGAGAGTCCGATCACCTACTCAATTTCTTCTAATTGATGAATTCCCAATTCGGTTATATTTACTAAAAGGGACCGCTGCAATCATTCTTCCTGTCGTCCTTCTAGAATTTGAGCGATTGCGTTTTTGTGAAATTTTGCTTATGATGGAAAGCAATTTTGACTGCAATGCTCGGTATTACTGTAGTTTTTAGATATCTTTTACCTTCATATTATGAAAACTAGAAGATTAAAAAAAGAAACAAAAATTGAGTTAAATCGATCGTCATCACATACTTTATTTGTTTTAAATTCATGAATGTGTATACTCAAAACCATTGAAAGCTCTAATAAGAGGTTGATGTGAATGTATTGATAATTTATAACGTCCATTGTATATTCTTAGAAATGACAACATAAATAAATACTCTTAAAAAATCCCCCGTCCCTCTTATGATTGTTTTTTTTTAAGTGCCAGATAAACAACTCATAACTGTGTTAAGTGTAACCCTAAAGGAACTAAAGCATTTAGTATTTACCAGCAAAATTAACTTGGTCTAAAATATTCGGGCAACATGTCCCCATCATGACACAGGTAGCGACGTCACAAGAACAGTCTTGACAGCATCCCTTAGGTTGCATTTCCGGCAAAGATAACTGCAAGTCGTTACCAAATGTCTGAACAAGCTCACTATTTGTTTCGTGAATCACTTTTCCGCAGTTTTTATAGTTATCGCACATTTTTGATTGCACGAAATCCATAATGGCAATCTCCGTCACGTTAAACGCGCCCGGTGATGACGTTACCAAATTTAAGCAGACGTTCAACAGTGTTAGATAAAAAGTTATTTTACTCGTGTTGTTGTACTTCCTTTGTACAGGTATATCGGGTTTTATCACGAGCGACATTCTGCACTATTTTACTGTTTCTCTACACGAATAAAAACGAGTGTCGTCTCTCACAAGAATCTAAAGTTTAACACCACCTAAACGTGCAAATTCAACATCATTTCCGAAAACGATCCACTTGTTAAAATACACCAGCGTTATGCATTGATAGTGTTGCATTATTCACTCCAACATTAAATATGATCGAAGCGGATGTCATACGCACATTAATATGTTAACATTAATAACGCACAAAATAGTAAAGCATGGGTTTTTATTGTTGACAATTTAGTTTGCATTAATCATTTTAACCCATTGTCGAGTGATAACGTAAATCAAGCTCACGCTGCAATCATCGGTGTGAAACATTATCTGATATGAAAGAGAAATATGAAATAATATCTTGACACAGTACACTTGGGAACATGTGTTTTGATTAAATAATGATGCGTGTCATTTAGGTTTAGATTTTCAGTTTTATTTATGATGCACTCGTTTGAATGTGAATGCACGTGTAATATTGCATTAACATTTATATTATAAATCACTTAACAATGCGTACTTCGCATGCCGTGACACAGACAGCAGCTTTGGATTTATCATCGTTATCGCCAATAAACCTTCAGATTTATCCTCATCATAAACAATGAAATGCTTACTTTTTGTATACATTAACTTACCTACCTCTTCCTCTTTATTGAAGCAAATAGATTCATGATTTTTAACTAGTACGACCAGGGCAAAAACCGAGATGTAAATTTTAAAGCATAACGAACAAATATAATAATACCATTTGCATGTACATGCTTTTGGTCAGAGTCATGATATATATATATATATATATGTTAGTATTGAATCTACTTAGTATAAACAATTATTTTTACTACATTGCGAAATATGAAATTATTGTTCATGTTAACTTTATAAGGAGATTAAAATATCATTCTATTTTTAGAAAAAAAAATCAAAAACAGTAAATTACTTCTTTCAAATAGCGTTAACAACATCTTAGATAAGGCGCGTGCAAGAAAAAATACGCGCATTAAATTTCGGAAGATTCAATGTGAAAATATAAATAATACACTTTGATAAAACAGTGTTGTGCAGTTAGGTTTAAATGACAACAAGTGAACGGTTACTCACAGCTTGGCGCAATTGATGAACCACATGTACAAAAGGTTTATCTGGTGCATGTTTTAAGCTTCATAATCTATTTCACTGTCACAAATGTTTGAACATGAAGCAATGTGTTCAAAATGTCTGTACGAACTAACATGAAACCTGAAATGATTGCTCTCAATTTATAAACAATTTACGTGTCATTGTTACACGCACAAAGACGAAAGAAACTAAAATAGACAGAAACAAGATTTGAGTTATTACCCTTAAATACCTAGAGTAACAAAATATTTGCTTCACTCTAGTCGGTCAAAGTGTTTTGATTCAAATATGGCTGCCGGGTAGACACGTACCAACCGAACAGATGAAGTAAGTTAAGCATGATAATGTTTATATCGCACTAAACATTTCAAGCGTTTATTTTATGATCAGCGAGTTCAACCTCATACTATTTGTCATTAATGGGTGCTTTTAATGGGCGAGTCTAGTCAGGTATCTGATCAGCCGAAGTATAAAATAAGAGGTTTAGAAGTTAGCCTGTTGTTGTGTGAACATGCAGGATTAACAGAGGAAATTAGCAAGATTAACACTATTTTGAAGGAAAAAAAACATATAAAGTTTGTAGTTATGAATGCGAAACAAATGTGTATCGCAATGCAATAACATTCTTCATTTGATTTAATGTATTTGTTGTACATACAAGTCTCTTCGCAAACATAAATACACAATTTAGTTTGTGAATACAATTATAATTCAATATTTGTCCACCAAGTTCAGATAATCAATAATGTTGTTAGTTCGTTTAAGACCTAATCAGTACCCTGAAACTTAATGATAATAAAATTGGATATTACAGTAATTAAAATACACTTATGTCACAATTTAGATAGGAATTCAAGAACAATTTGGTTTAAATATTACAGTGGAATTTATAGCAATAGGTTACCTTGTTATTTTTTTTAATTAGTAACAAATTGAACAATAAATGAGTTATGCATGGAGCTGTTCAAACGACCTCAATTGATACATGATACATTAATGAGATATTTTCCTATGTTAGTTTTTTTGCTGTTTTTATGCCCCAACTTTCAGAGTTAGGGCCCATTTTGTGCATTTCTATTTCCGTTGTCCGTCCGTCTGGCTTTCATTTTATTTACCGGATTTTTGAGTCGAACGTTTTTAAAAAAGAATTGTTGCTAGAAGTGTAAACAAACACCATGTTAACTTACGCACCTGGATATTTTGATTCATTTTTCCACATGTGAAGTTTTTAGATAGACGTGAAATGTGGCGGCACCTGTGTTTAGTTTATGTTTATCAAGACATGTACTTAAATATTCACAACGCCTATTTATATGCGACACAGTGTGAACTGTATAAATGAATATATATATATGCCCAAATGCCAACAATAAAGTAAGGGGCAAACTTTGCTATAATACTATTTTATTAATTCATACTTTTATCCAATAAATGAAAAGTGTTAAAACAAAGTCTAAATTGATGATGATATGTGTATATGTATTACTAGTTGATCATCGAAAGCGTTTGCACTAAATATACAAAAGAACATGTATACATATTATAAATGCATGAACACTCACTAAAAGCAGACTAACCACCCACAACTTTTCATTTTCTTTTCATATGAAAGTGTATTAAATTATCTGGTCAGAGCATAATAAAACTAATGCAATATTAAAGGTGCTTTACAGCCAAGTTCTTTCTTAAGATAATAAATAGTGCGAAATACATGCTTAAGTTTTACGATTGGTTTATAAACATTATAAACAACATTTTGTTGGATCACATTTTCTTAACTGATGTTATGTTTTTTAAGCAGCGTGCAACCAACAGTTTGTTAAATTATAATGCACCGATTAGTATTTAAAAATACTTTTTACTGACGAAGGAGTGCCTTCAAGTAAAATATTAACATGCGGAATGTCTATTATGTCACGCTTGTTAAATCTCAAAAAGACCGAGTACGTGGAAGAAGAGAAATAACATTATGCTGGGGTTAATAGTTGCAGATATTATCTGTTTAACATAGACACAATAGCAGTACATAAATTATAAACGATGACGAACAATTTGAAACATTCAGATTATCTGTAAATTATTCTTAAATATAATACATCTGCTAGTACCGAAAATAAATGTCCGCATATTTGAAAACAATTTCCATGAAATGAAACCCGATTCCAAAAGGATACCTTTTACTATAAACACAATATCGCAAAAATACTATCAGTAAATGTGCTTAAAATAAAGTGTAGTTAATAATTAAACTAAGTCTAAAATGCCTATGCATGGTTTTAATTATATTTTCAAAAGCACTTTTTTCACTTACTTGATTTTCGAACTACATAAATAGAGATTCATAAAAAACGTTATGGTGATGGTTTCAAAATAAACCCATACGTCTTTTACTTGTTTATTAATAGACCGCCAAACAATTTTAACATTTCACATGTCGTTTATACACACACATCCTCCTACTATGCATTGACGGCAAAAAAAAAAATACAATGTATTTTGATAATTAAAGCGGACAAACTTGTGTTTGACTCTTTGACTTCATAAAGGTATAGAAAACTGTATACGAACGCCTTCAAAGCTGAAAATGCATATTACGGAATGCGGGTATAATTGGTCTTTAAAGGGGCCGTCCAACAGAGTGGTAAATTGACAAAATTAAAAAAAGTTGTTTCATATTCGCAAATTTTCGCGTTTGTTATGATATTTTTGAGGAAATAGTAATACTGACCATTTACAATGCTCTTAAATATCCATTATATGCATCTTTTGACGATTTGAAAACCTCAAAATCATAAAGCGTCGTTCGACGCGAAACGATTGAATAATTTGGAAAGTTCTGTTATTGTCGCTATATTTTGTAAAACTACGAGGATTGCTTATATATGGTATAAAATACGGCTATCGTACATACTTGTCAGGATGGCCGAGCGGTCTAATTGGTTTTTACTCCAGGACCCCGATGGTCACTGGTTCGAGCCCTGATGAGGTTTACTTTTTTTTCCCTTTTTAAATTGTATTCTTGTTTTTTAACTGCAGATTTTTAGGTCAAATGTTTGAATTTATCAATATAGAGCATTTAATGACATGCTTCAATACATGCCAAAATCTAGTGGACAGTCCCTTTAA
>VMBQ01011547.1:3664-17853 GCA_007657795.1 Dreissena rostriformis | reverse complement strand
CTAGTGACTTGAAAATCAATAGGGGTCATATGCTAGTCATGATCAATGTACCTATGAAGTTTCATGATCATAGGCGTAAGCATTCTTGAGTCATCATCTGGAAACCATTTTACTATTTCTAGTCACTGTGACCTTGACCTTTGACCTAGTGACCTCAAAATCAATAGGGGTCATCTGCCAGTCATGACCAATGTCCCTATGAAGTTTCATGATCCAAGGCGTAAGCGTTCTTGAGTTATCATCCGGAAACCATTTTCCTATTTCCAGTCAACCATTTTACTGCTTCAGGTCACTGTGACCTTGACCTTTGACCTAGTAACCTGAAAATCAATAGGGGTCATCTGCCGGTCATGGCCAATGTCCCTATGAAATTTCATGATCCCAGGCGTAAGCGTTCTTGAGTTATCATCCGGAAACCATTTTCCTATTTCCAGTATCCGTGACCTTGACCTGTGACCTTTGACCTAGTGACCTTAAAATAAATAGGGGTCATCTGCGAGTCATGATCAATGTTCCTATTAAGTTTCATGACCCTAGGCCCAAGCGTTCTTGAGTTATCATCCGGAAACCACCTGGTGGACGGACCGACAGACCGACCGACCGACCAACATGAGCAAAGCAATATACCCCCTCTTCTTCCAAGGGGGGCATAATAAATAGGGTTTATCTAAATGCCTGTATGAACACTACTACTATCACTGCCTTACATTAGCGCCCCTTATCAGATCTGCAAGTGTCTTCTGTATCACGGTGTCTTCCGGGTGTACGACAGCATACTCTTTCACCTCCTCCGCATACTCCTCCCTCCCCTGTGAAAACACACACATATCATATGATATGAGCCTCACCCTGGAAATACTGGACATAATGCATGTGCGAAAAATGTTGCACAGACTTATCAGGGACAACACCTTCCGCCTAAACAGGATTTTTGCTAAGAAGGGACTTCCTTTAAACTAAAAATATCTTAAAAGCGCTAATGTTTCTCTTTTTTTGCCAAATTTTCAATATTATATAGAACTTTGTCTTATTTTCGCTCTTTTATGGGGTGTTTCGCCAAAGAGGACAATTACATGACAATAGGTTTATTTGTTCTGAAAGGCCTCCGGCCTAAAAAACCAATATACATGCAGTAATCATAAGTAGTGACATTGTATACCATATAAACAACAGAAATGGTGAGACGTGTAAAGTAAAAAAAGAATAATGCTTATTATAGATAAATAGAATATAGTCAAACATTTAAGCTTTAGTATTTGTATTATACTATATATATATCAGGGATCATATTTTCCCACAATATCAATCGGTCTGGATTTAAAATTGGGGGAAAAAAGTATTCGAAAATTTACATCCGAAATACATGCCAGAATTTTTCAGGTGGAAATCGGGACACTCCATAAAAAATTGTCAGGAAATTTGACCAAAAAGCAGGACACCTTAAGCGATCAATCATTCGATCTTTACTTTAGTCAGTATATTAATCACAAAAACTCTAATTTTCTGCCCAACTTTTACGATACATGTGTTTCAGAAATTCGTGAACACAGCGTTCTTCATTGTCNTCGCCCCATATTGGTGCACTATAGCTGATAATAGGCCAAACCATAGAATCAAACAACTTGGTGAAAGTGGAATATTGGAAACCTCCAAATGCTTTACTTTTCGAAAAAAGAACGCAGGCAGAGAAATGTACTCATGATTGTATTAAACACTTGAAATCAAGGTCGTGAAGTTATTGCACGTACAGAAAATATAAAAATGAAGAAAAGGTCACGCAAAATGAAGGAAACAGGTGAAAAACACGACTTTGAAATATATGTTTTAGAAGACATTAAACATGTTATTTTTTATAATGTAATGATGAGGAAAATGTAATGCGGTGTTGCTGTTGCTTAAGTTGTTGCTACAACTGGATATTTATTTCAGTCCATACTTACTATATCGTCACTCTGCATATCTTTCCCGCACATCAGATTTTGAATCTATCCCTGAAAAGAATAATATATTTTATCCCACTTTTACAGCGAATTCGGTTGATTAAAGCCCCGTTGATTAAATTTCTGCATTAATACACGGCACGAAATGACGTCATTTTTTTCGACAAAATGACGTCATAAATCCAGCGAAATTATGCAGTTAAACTAATTTTGTTTAAATAAAAAGGTTTACTGAACAAAATGTGGGATAAATAGAATCATAGGTTAGTGTTGATTATAGATCAGGTTTATCATGCTCGGCACGAAAACGAAAAAGCACTCGCCTAGGCTCGTGCTTTTTGTTTTCTAAGACTCGCATGATAAACCTGATTTATAATCAACACTTACCTGTTATTCTCTATTAAGTTAACTAACTATGCGATGATCGCGTTTTCGATTAAATTGAGTTAAGATGCCTCGTTAACACGATTAATTTCTTCATATCTTAAAGCACAAATATTATATTTTACACAAGATGCATCCACAACTTAATGAGTTCCAAAATACACAATGAAAACATGTAAACATTATTGAAAGTGAAGGTCCATAAAAGTGTTTTAAAAATGAAGCTTGTTTTTGCAAAATCAACTAATGACTAAATAATCGTACGGCGTGTTGTATACAGCAAGATAAAGGCACGGTACAAAACTCGAACTTCGCCTGCAGGGCTTTCTCGACGCTGCAGTTGAAATAGACGTTCTTGGTCCAGTCTTTGTAGCCCATATAGTCGTTGGATGTGCCGCAGCATTTGAACTGGAAATGAATTTAAAAGTGGCTCATGTTGGTTCACAACATAACTCTACTCGAAAAGTATGTTTAAGTATGAAACAAGTTCAAGGTTTTATCATCATCTTCATAATTGGCAGCAAAAGCAGAAGTAGAATCCTCCTCCTCCTCCTCCTCATCATCATCATCATCCTCACCACCACCATCATCATCATCATCATCATCAACATAATGGCATAGTGGCAGCAGTATGAAAATAATATTAATCATCATCATTATCCCCAGCGCTATAATCATCATCAACAGCATCGTCATAAGCATTAACCTCATTATCATTTTATTGCATTGTTATGGATTTCGTAGGCGAAATCATCACCATAATGTTCAACATCAACATCATCGTCAACAGCTTCATGATGTTTTTCATGTTTCGTTTTTTTTTATAATCAGCAGCATTAATACTTCAGTAATAATCGGAATGTTACAATATTATAACATAAAAGCATTTAGATGTAGTGGAAATAAACTTAACTCTACAGACATTTTCAGTACCCAGCATTCACATATCAAAGCACTAGTGGCACTGCGTTATTCGCAATTGCATGAAGTAAATAAGCACAACTCAAACACAATATTTTGAAAAATTAATGCTATGAACATTACGATTTTAAATTATTAAAAACCTCAAACAAAATACAAGGAAAAAACAAAATAAGCCCCCACAGTTTTCTGGAAGTTATCAATGAGGTCCTGCATATCCGGATCGTCTCGGTACTTCCGGATGGCTCCTTGGAGGCTATCTTCCGGGAAGACGCCTAGCTGGGTACGTGCCTCTGGTACGAACACGATCACGAACACGAAAATGATGACCAAGATTTGGATGAAGAACAAGATCGTCATAGACCAGTAGTACTGCAAGATTGCGGTGAGATATGAGTTGAGAAATTATGTTTAATTAGTTTACTTTAAACCGATTATACCTATTACTTTTAGCTCGATTGCATTGAAAGCCTTATGCTTATTGAGACACTCTCAATTCCGTTTCCTGCGTAGAAACAGTGCCGCATGTCTTAAGACAAGATTATGAGAAGGGTCCCTGATTGGAGTTCAAACCCGGACTCCCCTAATGGCTAGGCGGACGCCATATCCACTATCAGTTCATTTACCCGGCTAAGTGGCAATAACATAACGACCCCGGGCTTTAATAAGCAGAAATTGAAACACAAAAGGCATAAAGTATGTGTATATTAACATTAAGGATGTTCTCATTAAATGTAAAGCCTCCAAGTTTGCAGGAATCACACGAATGAACAGTTAAATACATTAAAACCATACTGATTATCAGGAAGATTTGTAAATTGATTGAAGACACAGCGTACATATTTCAGCGCGCAGACGTTTTCTCGGAAGGCTCCAATCCATCCAAAGAGCGACACCTTGCCCGCGATGAGGCCCACAACGAGGAACACGCATGCGACGTCGAGCAGGAAGTCGTACACGCTGTTGACTTTCTTTTCCCTCAGGACCAGAATCCAGATCATAAGACCGGAAACGGCCGCCGACACAACCTAAACAGTTGTTATTTTGAAAAGCTTAAAATTAGTCAATTTGTTATAGTCAAATGTAGGCACAATGTCATAGATAAATCTGTGTATGTTGATGATTGTGTTGTTGATGATGGTGATAACGATGACGGTTATAGGAGCGACGTGTAAATATGATGATGCTGTTGTTGAAATTAGTTAAACTTATGATGGTGATGTTAATGATGGTGATAAAGATGCCGTTTAAATGTCGTACGTGTAATGTGGTGGGAATGCATTTGTCAGATGACACACACACTCAAAAACATACACACCTACGTAATTGTATTCGGGGTGTTTATAATCATCACTGGAAAGGGGGAGTATAATGAAATTACGACTAGTGTTGCCAAAGTTCATAAAAAGTAACCAGAAAAGCCAGATCAAGACCCCGTCAACGGTGAAATTAAAGTACAAAAACACGTGACATCGATTATTACAGTCGACTGAGTGAAAGAGATTACAGGATATGATCGGCACCTTCATACATATTTCAACGCTTTACTGTCTTAAATGATTCGTAATATCAAAAATTGACGATGCATGTCTACGACAAAGGACTAACTAAATCAATAGATCTAAACCATTCTCTTTTAAATTATGACTCGCTTAATTATTTACATCTTTAAAAGTGTCGACCAATTCTCATTTGCAATCAATATTTATATGTATTATATACTGATACCTCTTAGTGTAACCTCGACCTCTGAGGTAGGGAGACGGTGTAACATGTACATACGATACGTCGTCTCTGTTCTCATGATGGTAAACATTCGTTGTAAGCTATTTTAATAATGCGCGATGAATGACAAAGTTACAGTCCGCACGCAAGCACGCACACACACGCACGCGCGCGCACGCACGCACACGCGCGCACGCACATAAATTCGACCTATGAGAAAGCTATATCGAGCTTTCCGCAAGCAGGCTGGACAAAAATACTCATCTGCTACGCATGTGACTATCAACCTGCACACCAATTTGTAACGACTCAAAATTGTTATTTTTAAATGCATATTTGTCGCACGGCTTCCTTGTACAGAACTCGATTAGCTTTCAAAAACTATCCCGAACTTACAATGACAGGTACGTTCAAAACCTTAACATTATTTGATTGGCATGGAATAATTATAATGACCGTGTCAGAAGATCAATTAAGTGTGCGCACAGAAGACTGAGTTGAAGAAATACACGTAGATTTGTGGAAACAAATAAGGGGAGTGTATATATTATTTTTTATATATCACATGATACCGATGACTGCGATCGTTTAATCGCTGATTGTGACAATGTTGATTTTGATAATTATAACTGATGAGAAGAGTGGTTTTAACTACTGGTAACCACAATGGTGTCGATGATATTGATGTTGCTGTTACTGCTGTTGTTACTATTTATGATTATGATGATCATGATGATGAAAATAGTCGCATGTTGTCAATGGCAATTAAAAAACTTCACGTAAACATACGCAATAACGATTTGACATTCAAAATCAACAACTAAACATTGAAATAACCTAAAGATACATATTAAGTTGAACACTTATTGACTAATTGGTTCAGAAAAAAATGCCAACACTTATCACGAACAATACCATATATTGTCTATCAGCCAGATGGGNAAGAACACATAATGATCATCAGAAATTGTTTAAGTTTAATATATTACACACAAATACAGCATGGCGTCGAAAATGGCCGCCAAGATGGCCGCAAAAACCTATTTTTGATCATAACTATCAACTTAAATTTGATGAATTTGATGTCTATACTCAGGTTTCAGAGGGCAAAGATCACATTAATATCATCAGACAAAGTTTAAGTTAATTTTGTTACACAGAAATCCAACATGGCGTCCAAAATGGCCGCCAAGATGGCCGCAAAGATGGTCGCCAAAACCTAGTTATAATTATAACTATGTTACTATCCACTCAAATTTGACGACTTTGGTGTCTATACATAGGTTTCAGGGGGCAAAGAAAACATTAAGATCATCAGACATTTTTTAAGTTTATTATATTACACACAAATCCAACACAGCGTCCAAAATGGCAGCCAAGATGGCCGCCAAAACATATTTATGATCATAACATGTCCTTAAAACACTTTCGGTCGGTAAGATATTCATAAGAAACGATTTTAATTCAAAATTTGTATTTTTGTAGATATTCCGAACACATGATGAATATACATTGGACTCTAGATAAAATTTCGTTTTCCGCTCTTTGAAAAACACCCGTGTTTAATCTAGGATAGGCATATATAAATATATGTTTTTTTCCAGAAAAGGACACCCTTTTTAGAATGGCGACGACATCATATGTGTGCGGATTTTGCTTTATAGAGCCGGTGTTTGGATTCTGTGAAAACTGTAGTATTAAGCTTGGTGAGAGATGCTTCTCAAATCATAGTAAGATCGCTTTATTTACTGCTCATATTCTGTTTCCTTTGGATAACACAAAAAACAAGGAACATTTACCGGTACACATAGAAAAAGACATACACGAACTGAAATGTCAAGTGCACGAAACAGACCACCAGTCGTTTTATTGTGGAAAGCATGATGTCGCCATATGCGGTCGCTGTATCATGCCGATCACATGGCTTGTAAAGATGAAATCATTGATCTACATACAGCAAAATTTTATAAACACACGACTTATGCACTTCTGGTTACTTTGAAAGAAATCGAAGGCGAAATAAGTGACATTCAGGTCCGTTAAGACGGAAATGTTAAACTGAGTGATGAGTGTAGAGCATCATCTATCGACGCAATTTAAGAATATCGAAAGAAAATTGATGTGAGGCTTAACCAGTTACAATTTGTTGCAGAACAAGCCACGGAGAAGAAATACAAAGACAATATGAACAGTATGATTGAAGTTTCACAAATCTGCAACGACGTTTCTCTTAAAATTAAAGAGCGTGGCAAGATAATTGAAGAGTTATCGAAGAGAAAACAAGACCGGCATTTGTTTGTATATTCTAAAAAACTGGCCATCGAAATGGATGAAATGAGGACAGCTATTAAGCAGTCGAACTTCAAAATCAATATTTCACAATTCACATTTAAAGAACACCAAACTTTGGAAAATGCTCTTCAGAAAGAAATTCATAAAATTGGAACACTTGAAGAGGCTTGTAATGGAAGCGAAGAAATAATTGACAAAGACGATATTAATGCTAAATTAACGGTAAGTTTTAAACCTTTAAAGCACACAACTTCTTTTTGGGTAAAAACTCTTTCATACAAGTAAAACGAAACAATTGAAATATCATCAGTACAGAAACAAAATTACAATCCTATAGTCGTTTATATTAGGCAACTGACCAATCAACCTTTCAATACAGAACAAATATATGAAAATAAATACAATACAAACTGAAAAAAGATCATTATGACCCTTGATTTGTTAACTGAGTTTTGTGTTTCATGTGGAAAGAAAAGAATCTTACACACCGTGCTTGTAAAGGTCTGACACAGCGGCATAATAAACACAGTACAATAGTACCATTTTACAATATTACCAAGTACACCTTTGTTCAATATGTTAATGGCCGATGAAAATGACAAGCACATATTTTTGATAGCCAAATTTGTGTCTGAATGTAATAAAGTACGAAGACAATTCATTAGCACACATCATTTATAACGTGTGCAGTAATGTCTATTTTTTCCTTTTTTTTTTGTTTAAAATGTAAATCCCATGTTTGTAGACTGCCATAAAATATACACATGTATATGTATGTGCATGCTAATATCTATTACGTAATTATCATGCAAACTAGATTTCATTTAATACTGCATGCTTGTATTGCAATGTTTATTAATCTTTGATAAAGAATAATGATTCATAGATTACTTTATAAGTATGTTACTATTGACCATGCTAACTTGTCACAGGTATTAAATTATTAGGTAAACCATGTTTTGGTGGTAAAACTGCATAATAATATTGCTTGGCATTGATAATGAATCATATGCTGTGGCTTACCTTTTAAATATGTTTATACTTGCATTTTGATATTTAAAAAATGTGAAATTATAATGTATAGCAGCATTAGTTCTACGAAAGTGCATGCTTGTGTTGCATCATATGACTTTGTATTCTTTAACTACTCAGTTTATTTTATATAATAATGAAATAACACTGTCTGTATTATGGGCTGGTGGCCTTTGACTGCAAATAAATATCGTATTCGTATTCGTACCTCAATATGCGTCTTTTCATTCGGCAGAATAACATTTCTGGAGTTGGTAAAAGGAAGAAATAAGAGAAATCCAGTGGGACTTTACCCAATCACGGACTGGCTTTTTTGTGACGATGGCACTTGTATGATTTAATAATTTACGTACATTTAAATTATATCTTATGTTTTGCAAAACTAGATTTTAAAAATTCCGCACTGTGGTCGTTTCCTTGAAAATAAACGACAAACATTCATAAAAAAGCAATTGTAACAATCCAAATAGATTTGGTACACGTATAGGTAAAATCGAAAATCGCTAATAAATATTGCACATAAATATTTATCATCTCAAATTGATTGTGTACATTAAATTTTCAATTGGTTTTGTAAGAATGATGCTGTATTACAAATCTGCAAAACAATTTCGTTATTTGCATTGAACAATTCAGAGCAGAAATGTAATTATCACTAGATCACACTATTATAGGGCGTGATTTAAACAAATTTTGAAGAGTAATACTATCGGCTGTAACATACACAATCCCATAGCTCTGGACCTTGTTGTTTCATATAATATTAATGCAGCTGTTTTGCTTTTAAGTCTATATTTTCACTAAGCTGTTTATTGAAGGCAGGTTTGACCCAAATGACATTTTAGAAGAACCACTAGATACAGCTGCATATAAACTTAAAACTTTGGATTGATCGGATTCCAACGAGCATTGTTTATTAAGGTTTCCTGTATTTAAAAATGGTGACCCCGTGAGCGAGAAAAATTTTGATCCCGGGAATATGATTTGAACAAAAATTATAGAGGACCTACAAAATGTTACGTACAAAATATAAAATCATCGGGCTTAACAATTTTGAACAAGAAGTTTAGATTTTGTTTGACAAAACTGGTGTCCCACTGGGGGATGCCAATTTATGATCCCAATGGCATTATGTAAACACACTTTGCACAGGACCATACGATGATGCCATAAACTAAATATAAATAATTTAGGCATTGACATTTTAAGTTCAAACATTTTTCCCTACAGAAATCTTCCAAAACTGTTAACCTCTTGGGGGAGGCTTATTTTCACCCCAGGGGCATATTTAAACTCACTTTGTAGAGGGCATCTAGTTGTCGCATATCAAATATGAAAGCCGTATGCTTTGCGGTTTCAGACAAGACGCATTTTTAAGCTTTGATAATACTTTGGGGTTTTCATTAAAGAAAACGTGTGGGTCCCGTACGTTCACAAATTAATTATTCAAACAGTACATACAGGACCAAACAATAAACAAACAAAAACATAACGGAAGGACGAACTTACGCACGCACGCACGGACTGACTGATCGACGACGGGCATCACAGTATCAAAACAAAACATTGGATTAAAATTGCAACGGTCAATTTGCAAAGAGTGTTTAAACTAAAAATCATTATGTGTGAATGAAACATTTATCGCAGTATTAAATTCATACAAATTAAACATTCATGTTCACTTTTGAGCGATTTTGAAATCCTTTCATGTAGTTTCTGTCCAAGCGTTATTTATTTTCAAGAGACTCCTGCAAAAGCCGACAAAGGCTCTGCGAGAGAAATTTGCGTCTGGTAACATTTTATGTACATAAATTATCGATAAATCGATTGCAATCAACCAACGTTGCGGGAAACTTACGGAAACGGGCTGACAAAATAACTTAGCTTTGTAACAAAATTATGTTTTCAAATATTGTGATTTTGTTGACTTCAGTTTAAAAAGTGCACACATGATATAAATTGGAACAAAAATATCTCATTTGTGTAATGTATTCTATTAGGTAATCAGCCCCCTGGAAAGATGACTGTTAAACAAGAATATAGATACATCCACATTACATACGAGTTTTTGCCTGGACAACAATCGGTATGTATAAGATTGGTTTCCAACATTACATTGAAGTATATGTATATTATTGTTTTATTTTTATGCTGCATAAGGTGGACATGTTAAAGGCGAACCATCTTGCTCTGTAAAGACCCAGTTCAGCAATATGTTCAACGTTAAATAGGTGTTGATAATTATCTTTCGAATCAAATCTTTAAAAGTGAATTTAATTCGCTAAACTAGTTAGAAGTTTTGTTCATTTTAGTCGTTAATTTAACGTCCATTTGATAGCTCAACTGCTTATGCCTCTTTATTAAATCTTACATATACTCCGATTTAATCAATCATCGACAGTGGAAATTCCGTTCATACCAAGCATTTGACACATACATTTTATTCATTTCCAACGATAAATGTGCTCTTTTATTTTCCATTTTCATTGTTTAAAGTTAACACTGTTTTCTTGTGTCTATGCATTTGTTACAAAAACGATAAACACAAACTGGCACAGTTTCACGTGTATATGGCATGGGTCACAATATACCAATTTTTAAAACTGTGTGTTCATATTTTAGATTTATTTACTATGCTCCCGATATATGGGGAGCATTTTGTTGCAAGGTCGTCCTTCCTTCCGTCACACTTTCGTCACACTACATTTTTGTTACAGTTTCTCATAGCGCCTTCAATATTTTACCGATCTCTTACATATTTGGCATGCATTTACCTTGCATGGACCTCTACCTTTTGATGAGGTTCAAGCTTAAGATCACCGAGGAAAAAAAATCACGACCACGAGTGAAATAAATATTCGACAAATCACCGAAATCAAGACATTTTCCGATAAGTCTTGTAATTGTTTCTTCTAGGATGGCAAAATGTATAAAGGGATTGCTCTGAGCGCGTATCTCCCTTACTTACGGACAAAACCTTTTGCAGAATGCTGAAAGTAGCCTTCAAAAGGAAATTGGTGTTTACCATTAACAGTAATGGCAAGATTGTATATAACGGCATACACCATTATAGCTCCATTTTAATTTTGGGGGGTATGTATTTATTTTATTGTACATGCAACTATATAATAAATCGTTGCACAGATTCCAATAAGATAATTTGCATCTTTTAAACACTACTATAGCTTCTTGGGGTATATGTCACTGACTAAATAACACATGTGAATGCGGACAATCATTGAAACTTAAGTATAAGTTTGTGTATAATATGTTATAGATCATTAATATATTCATTTTACTCCTGACCATGCTATATTTTATGCTATTCGGGAGTATATAATACCAGTTTAGGATCAAACACTCATTTAGCTTAGGGTTGACTGAAATGATTTCAAGAACAGTTTTCTCTGCGTTGTGTTCATGCATTATTGATTTGATATAAGTGAAATACAAGATCAGTTTTGATTTCATAGGCGTTGCGTACTCGCAATTATGATTGAGTCATCAATCATGGCATGCCGCTGATACAAACACATATTTATAATAATATCTATATACGTTAGTTTCATTAAACATTAACAACTTTGAACGACGTTAACTCAGGATTATTTAAGACACCGTAGATATAGATTTTTACTTGCAGTCGGTACCATTTCCCCCGATTTCTTATTATTGGAATATCTATTTCAGATAGATTTAGCCAGAGAAACTTCACAGTTGAAAGCTAAGGGCATCACGTTGGCTGGCATTGATACTTCTTCATGCAATTTAGCAGAGTTATGCCCCTTTCGTGCTTAGAAAATTCGGACAAACGTTTGCATGCAAAAACTACAAACCTCTATATCGCTTACAAATATTGAAGTCGAACTACGGGAATGTGTTTGGAACCTTAACAAAAAGTAATTAAGCAAGACCCCTGACTGCGTTTGAGCAGGATTATGTCCATTATTCGTGTATAAAAGTCAGGTTATGCGCTAACTACCAGATGACATTAAGGATAAAATTTGCGAGGATAAGGTGCGTTTCTCGTAAATCATATAGAATGTGAATGTACAATGTAACAAATGTCTTCAGCAATCAGTGATCGAGTGCGGCTTATTAGCAGAATTATGCCTCTGTTTGTAATCATGTAATTTAGGCTTATATTTGCTTTCAATATCTAAATATCTCTATATTACTAATACACTTACTTAAATTTAACTTTAAATATGTGTTACGGGTCTTTTTAAACAGTCACTTAACAAGACCTATAATAATAATCACCCTTTTAGTAGTATTATATCACATTTTGTAGTTATAAAGGATCAGTTATATATTGTGCATGAACAAATATATAGTTATACAACCTCTTTTCTCTTTCATTTGCACTTATCTAATCTTGCTCTAAGAAATAAAAAAATGCCGCATTGCTTTGTGCAATGTTCGTGTCATATATTCCAAACATTATTTGTTGCAGCAAACACATTGTATTTGATAATATATTATTTATATATAAATAAGATTTTGTGTATAACAAAATGTACTCGCAAAGAACGCTTGTCTTTTCTCATTGACAAATGATTATAAATATGTTGTTGTCTTCAATGTAATAAACAGTGTCGTATACAAGTCTATTTTTTATTTTCTTATTACACAAATACAGACTCAAAAACAAGTTTGATCGTGCTTTTTATAATACTGAAAAATGGAGGTGCTATAATTTTGCTTTAAGACCACGTTATATTGAGCGTTTAGTAAATTTCGTTCAGCGACCATAGTAAGCACTCTCTATTAATTGCACTTCCTCAATTATAACGCTTAAGAAGCCAGTAATTTATGTCAATGTTCCAAACATTCAATATATTTACTTTCATACAGATGTATACCATACATCATAACAGGAATGTGTGATCCCCACCGCAAAGCTTTGAAGCTTAAATGTATCCAAATATCGTAAAACGTTGTCAATAAATTTGTTTTTGAAATTGATATAAGCACTTTGAATCGAATAATGTCATCTGGCACCGTCCTAAAACGTTCTTCTCATACGAATCCTTAAACAGGTGGAGAACACACACTTGATTGTTAATGTCTTTACACAATCTGAATATAAGGATATAATGTTCAACGATTGTCTTTGGTGTCAGTGAAGTGTGTACACTAATCAATATCTAGTCAAAAAGAACTGTACTGGTGGTTCATTAATGTTCGACGATCAATCATGTTCATCCAGACGGAACTATTTAGACCGATGTATAATGTATAAGTTGGAATGTAGCATAACGAGATGTTAATATTGGAGTTAGATGGACCTTTATTAAACAAAATAATCATGTGTTGGAATCTGGAGAGATCTATACTTCTCGGAAACGTTTATCTGTAGAAAGCAAGTCATACAAAAAATTAAATGGCGACCTTCATTCCAACTCGTCTACACGATATACAATGTGCCGCCCTTCATTCCAACTCGTCTACACGATATACAATGTGCAGACCTTCATTCCAACTCGTCTACACGATATACAATGTGCCGCCCTTCATTCCAACTTGTCTACACGATATACAATGTGCAGACCTTCATTCCAACTAATCTACACGATATACAATGTGCAGACCTTCATTCCAACTCTTCTACACGATATACAATGTGCAGACCTTCATTCCAACTCGTCTACACAATATACAATGTTCAGACCTTCATTTCAACTCGTCTACACGATATATAATGTGCAGACCTTCATTCCAACTCGTCTACACGATATACAATGTGCCGCCCTTCATTCCAACTCGTCTACACGATATACAATGTGCAGCCCTTCATTCCAACTCGTCTACACGATAAACAATGTGCAGACCTTCATTCCAACTCGTCTACACGATATACAATGTGCAGACCTTCATTCCAACTCGTCTACA
>VMBQ01011546.1:0-25627 GCA_007657795.1 Dreissena rostriformis | reverse complement strand
GGATACGCGTCGGCCTCTGCCGCGCCATTTCTAGTTAAACACTGTATTGATACATACACACTACACACAAATGACATATATGTTAACACAAATCGAAGAGTAAAGTACAAACTACATCGGTAATATCGGATCTGACGAACCATACGGTATACTACCCATAACAAAAAGTGATAATGTAAATAATTTCACATTTTTAGTTATGTTCAAATCATCTCTTATAGAACATCTGATCTCACATAGGGCTTTTACGACCCGTTTACGTATGTGTGGAAAACTCAGCCCGTAGAGTGTTAAACTGATGTGATAAATGGCAGTGTTAAGAGAGGTAGGAACAAATGGTTTTGGGAAGCTTTTTTGATTCGCTTTTAGTTAAGTTTATGTAACATAACATATTAATATGTTTTCTTTGTAAAATGTGTTAATGTGTATGGTGTAATATAAGTATATAGACAATGGTAATAAAAACGTCAATATGTGTATGGCGTGCATGCATTAGAGGTAACTATCAATCATTGGACATTTATAGTTGATGCTTGACATGTCAGTGTAATGTTAATTTACAAAATCAGATAGTTTGTGTAATTTAAGGGCAGTGTGTGTACAACTAGAGTTGTGTAAACAAAATAATGATTTGTATCAGTTATTTTTTATTTTTTTTATAAGAGATCTGTTTTGAACATGTGAGTCGTACAGTCTTACAAATAATACAACACCATTCTATAATGTTATAACTTTGTAACATAATACACTCTCTAATATAACATAGCACACTACATAGTTATTTGTCTCAGTTCAAATTAGTATGGCCAAGCATTATTCACGATGGATATAATTCAACATGCAATATACATATGATATTATGAGCATTCAACACATTCAACAGATACAATAGTGACAGTGTAGGGTATGAAAGTGTATGGCAGATTAGTACGAAGAGAAGAATGCGCCGACAAGTAGCCAGACATTGCTCACACTAGGCCGTTAAGTAGAAACAATGAACACCGCGTAATTTTTTGTTTATAGTCTGCACATTTTCCTGTGCATTTTACTACGACTTGAGACAAGTTTATGCCATAAACACAAAGACAGAAAGACATTTATCGTTATGGAGTCCTGACAATAAGCCATATAGTTACCACATCATTTATCCATTTAAATGTCTGCATCCTATTTTTTTTCTTCATTACCCTTACAATCGAATCAATCGTTTATTATGTTTAATTGATCTATAAGGTTATCTGAAATAAAAACGATTTATACATGCCATTCGATATATAATCAACACAATATATGTTTACATTCAAAGGCAAATATATATTAATAATGACAAGTGTTGCATGGCGGTGTGCATATAATTAACTATTTTTAAATGACTTTTAAACACAACCGTAACCATCTGATGTCTTACATAAAAATTGCAACAATTGACAGAGTAAAGTGAATAAAAGATGTAAACTAGTTACCTGCAGGAATACATAAAATCATACACAAATTATACAATGTTTCATCCAAAATGTAATGGCTGTCTGAAACAACTTTCAACGAGCAAACTGAATATTGGAGGGAAGCGGAATGATTGGACGTTACGTGCACAAGCGTCAAAACTCGCTTTAATTGTATGTATATTGTGTATGTATTGTCATGACTTGTACATTTACAAGCAATTGGTTACTTGACTTTAATAAAGTTCTTGCATTTTAAAAGTATGTGTGTATTAGTATCCCCACGCTTTTTAAAGCGTGGTAATATTGTATCGATCTCCGCTTTCTGTCCGTCTGTCCTGGCAACTATTTCCTCCTACACTATTATCACTAGATCCTTGAAACTTACACACATGGTAGTTATAAATGTGCGACGGTGACGGTGTCGGAATTTTGATCTGACCCCTGGGTCAAAATCTTTGCGTAAATAAATGGGTAAAATGGGTAAAAAACAAACTCATTTTACTTACAACATGCGACGCACATGATAAATACGTTTGACCCAGGGGTCAGATCAAAATTCCAAATAGTGCACCGTCGCACATATGCTCATAGCTACCATGTGTGTAAATTTCAAGGTCCTAGTGCTAATAATGTAGGAGGAGATAGTGAAGAATGGGGGTTGGGGTGGGGCCAGGTCAGAGATTTTCACTCATTTTGTTTAGGTTATTTTACATTAACTTCTTCATTTCTGCACCGATTTAATTCAAGTTCATACTGAACATCTCTTATGACAATACGGTCAATCTCAACTATGCATGGCCCCATTACCAACACTTAGGCGCCCCGCCAACATAGACCACGCCCACCCAACATTTTGTTTTACCATAACTTCTTCATTTATTCACCAATTGACTTGAAATTAATACTGAACATCCCTAATGACAACACGGTCTATCTCGACCATCCATGTCCACATTACCCACCCCAGGGCCATTGATAAAGGTAAAGGCAGCTTGGTTCCCGTCCGCTTTCAAATTCATGGATAGGTGCACGGGTACTACTTCCCCGTACCCCCATTTATTTTCCCTACCCACATTTTTTTTACCCATTTTTTTTCGTACCCAATTTTTTTTTCGTACCCATTTTATTTTCGTACCCAAATGTTTGTTCGTACCAATATTTGTTTTCGTACCCAATTTTTTTTCGAACCCAAATATTTGTTCTTACCCAATTAGGTTTTTGTACCCATATTTGTGATATACCTAAATTTGTTCGCACCAAAATTGTTGTTCATACCCACATTTTTTTTCGTTCCCAAATTCGTTCGTACCCTAATTTGTTTTCGTACTCAAATTTTTGTTCGTACCATTTCTTTGCGAACCCAAATTGTTTTTCGTAGCCATATTTTTTTCGTACCCTAAATTTGTTCGTACCGTTTTTTTTTCGTACCCAAATTTTGTTCGTACCCATTTTTTTTTGCACTCACATGTTTTTTGGCATATTTTTTTCGAATCAAAAATGTTCGTTACAATTGTGTTTGTACCCAAAATTGTTTTTTTTAATTTATAACTCCTTCTTTTCTGCACCGATTCACTTCTAATTCAAACTGAACTTCTCTTATGAGAATACGGTCAATGTCAACTATGCATGCCCAATTACCAACCCTGGGCGCCCCTCCCACATAAACCACGACCACCAAAATTTAGTATTAACATAAGTTCTTCATTTATTCACCAATTGACTTCAAATTAATACTGAACATTTCTTATGACAACACGGTCTATCTCGACCATCCATGTCCACATTACCCACCACGGGGTCCCACCAACATAGGCCTTGCCCATCAAAAATTGCCTTTTAATATAACATCTGTGCGGCGTGGGGATACGCGTCGGTCTCCGCCGACCAAGCACTAGTTATGTTTAATACATGACTTGCATTTACTATACAACTAATGCCTAGTAGGTAATTAAATATGATTTGATATTCGCAAACAGCATGTTATATTGACCAGGGCGTTATATGTTCACGGTGTCTTTGGCATAAATTAACATCTGAAATGATTAACATGATACACATGATAAACATGATGCTCCTTTTTCAAAATAAGGCAATATATGCAAACTCAATTCTAAAATAATAGTATTACACATGTAGAGCAAATATTGAAAATTGGAATGTCATTCAAAAGGAAACTTACGAATATTACACAAGTTATATAATATGCAAAAGCAGGGAAAAAAGAACACGTCAACGGCATAGTATTTCCCGATCAAGATAAATTGGTGTTGCCGTTGTTTCCTGCAGACAGAACAAGTCGTTATCGCACAGTGTATAAAATGTGGAGCCAGGACATAATAAGTTTTGTTTTATTTTATACCAAACATATAACGTGGGGAAAACCAGACTTTTGAGAAGAATGAACATAGTGTACATCGCAATAGCGCTGAATCATCAATCATACATAATGCGGTTGGGTTTGATACGAATTATTTTCGTCATTAGTGCACGAATATTTCTTATAAACTAATGTATGTGAACCTACAATATCCATTTTTTGTATTTTGTGCTATTTAGAAATGGCGATAATACAGTTTAAATGAAATGTGTCCACAAGATCAAAGCAAAAATACATGAGTATATAGATAAACAATGATTTACAAAATGTGCAATCTATGTTGAACTGTCGACGTATGAAATCGTTTTAAAACGAATATATAAACCAAATTGTTATTTACTTGTTGTTACATTGTTGGAAATAATATTCCCATAGACGTTGCTCTTTACAAAAGTAAAGTGTCACTAATGGGAAAAGCCAACTTAACAGTTAATATTCAATGTACAATCATCACATTCGTACATTAGTGAAACGATGCTATCAACATCTCGGCTCCAAGTATCAAGAACAGCAAGTACTGTTCAACTATACTAAATAACTTAATATAAATTGTTTCAGTAAAAGTGAGATTCCAAATATTTAGTTCACATCGAATATTGTAGGAACATTCTCCGTAAGTAGACATCTAATTTCTATCAATCACATTTCCTTGACATGCTATTTAATTGAAAAATATATTATGTATATATGGCTGTATACTGATTGTATTCGCCAATGAAATTGTCTGTCTGTCTGTCTGTCTGTCTATCTGTTTGTCTGTCTGTCTGTCTGTCTGTCTGTCTGTCTGTCTGTCTGTCTGTCTGCCTGCCTGTCTGTCTGTCTGTCTGTCTGTCTGTCTGTCTGTCTGTCTGTCTGTCTGTCTGTCTGTCTGTCTGTCTGTCTGTCTGTCTGTCTGTCTGTCTGTCTGTCTGTCTGTCTGTCTGTCTGTCTGTCTGTCTGTCTGTCTGTCTGTCTGTCTGTCTGTCTGTCTGTCTGTCTGTCTGTCTGTCTGTCTGTCTGTCTGTCTGTCTGTCTGTCTGTCTGTCTGTCTGTCTGTCTGTCTGTCTGTCTGTCTGTCTGTCTGTCTGTCTGTCTGTCTGTCTGTCTGTCTGTCTGTCTGTCTGTCTGTCTGTCTGTCTGTCTGTCTGTCTGTCTGTCTGTCTGTCTGTCTGTCTGTCTGTCTGTCTGTCTGTCTGTCTGTCTGTCTGTCTGTCTGTCTGTCTGTCTGTCTGTCTGTCTGTCTGTCTGTCTGTCTGTCTGTCTGTCTGTCTGTCTGTCTGTCTGTCTGTCTGTCTGTCTGTCTGTCTGTCTGTCTGTCTGTCTGTCTGTCTGTCTGTCTGTCTGTCTGTCTGTCTGTCTGTCTGTCTGTCTGTCTGTCTGTCTGTCTGTCTGTCTGTCTGTCTGTCTGTCTGTCTGTCTGTCTGTCTGTCTGTCTGTCTGTCTGTCTGTCTGTCTGTCTGTCTGTCTGTCTGTCTGTCTGTCTGTCTGTCTGTCTGTCTGTCTGTCTGTCTGTCTGTCTGTCTGTCTGTCTGTCTGTCTGTCTGTCTGTCTGTCTGTCTGTCTGTCTGTCTGTCTGTCTGTCTGTCTGTCTGTCTGTCTGTCTGTCTGTCTGTCTGTCTGTCTGTCTGTCTGTCTGTCTGTCTGTCTGTCTGTCTGTCTGTCTGTCTGTCTGTCTGTCTGTCTGTCTGTCTGTCTGTCTGTCTGTCTGTCTGTCTGTCTGTCTGTCTGTCTGTCTGTCTGTCTGTCTGTCTGTCTGTCTGTCTGTCTGTCTGTCTGTCTGTCTGTCTGTCTGTCTGTCTGTCTGTCTGTCTGTCTGTCTGTCTGTCTGTCTGTCTGTCTGTCTGTCTGTCTGTCTGTCTGTCTGTCTGTCTGTCTGTCTGTCTGTCTGTCTGTCTGTCTGTCTGTCTGTCTGTCTGTCTGTCTGTCTGTCTGTCTGTCTGTCTGTCTGTCTGTCTGTCTGTCTGTCTGTCTGTCTGTCTGTCTGTCTGTCTGTCTGTCTGTCTGTCTGTCTGTCTGTCTGTCTGTCTGTCTGTCTGTCTGTCTGTCTGTCTGTCTGTCTGTCTGTCTGTCTGTCTGTCTGTCTGTCTGTCTGTCTGTCTGTCTGTCTGTCTGTCTGTCTGTCTGTCTGTCTGTCTGTCTGTCTGTCTGTCTGTCTGTCTGTCTGTCTGTCTGTCTGTCTGTCTGTCTGTCTGTCTGTCTGTCTGTCTGTCTGTCTGTCTGTCTGTCTGTCTGTCTGTCTGTCTGTCTGTCTGTCTGTCTGTCTGTCTGTCTGTCTGTCTGTCTGTCTGTCTGTCTGTCTGTCTGTCTGTCTGTCTGTCTGTCTGTCTGTCTGTCTGTCTGTCTGTCTGTCTGTCTGTCTGTCTGTCTGTCTGTCTGTCTGTCTGTCTGTCTGTCTGTCTGTCTGTCTGTCTGTCTGTCTGTCTGTCTGTCTGTCTGTCTGTCTGTCTGTCTGTCTGTCTGTCTGTCTGTCTGTCTGTCTGTCTGTCTGTCTGTCTGTCTGTCTGTCTGTCTGTCTGTCTGTCTGTCTGTCTGTCTGTCTGTCTGTCTGTCTGTCTGTCTGTCTGTCTGTCTGTCTGTCTGTCTGTCTGTCTGTCTGTCTGTCTGTCTGTCTGTCTGTCTGTCTGTCTGTCTGTCTGTCTGTCTGTCTGTCTGTCTGTCTGTCTGTCTGTCTGTCTGTCTGTCTGTCTGTCTGTCTGTCTGTCTGTCTGTCTGTCTGTCTGTCTGTCTGTCTGTCTGTCTGTCTGTCTGTCTGTCTGTCTGTCTGTCTGTCTGTCTGTCTGTCTGTCTGTCTGTCTGTCTGTCTGTCTGTCTGTCTGTCTGTCTGTCTGTCTGTCTGTCTGTCTGTCTGTCTGTCTGTCTGTCTGTCTGTCTGTCTGTCTGTCTGTCTGTCTGTCTGTCTGTCTGTCTGTCTGTCTGTCTGTCTGTCTGTCTGTCTGTCTGTCTGTCTGTCTGTCTGTCTGTCTGTCTGTCTGTCTGTCTGTCTGTCTGTCTGTCTGTCTGTCTGTCTGTCTGTCTGTCTGTCTGTCTGTCTGTCTGTCTGTCTGTCTGTCTGTCTGTCTGTCTGTCTGTCTGTCTGTCTGTCTGTCTGTCTGTCTGTCTGTCTGTCTGTCTGTCTGTCTGTCTGTCTGTCTGTCTGTCTGTCTGTCTGTCTGTCTGTCTGTCTGTCTGTCTGTCTGTCTGTCTGTCTGTCTGTCTGTCTGTCTGTCTGTCTGTCTGTCTGTCTGTCTGTCTGTCTGTCTGTCTGTCTGTCTGTCTGTCTGTCTGTCTGTCTGTCTGTCTGTCTGTCTGTCTGTCTGTCTGTCTGTCTGTCTGTCTGTCTGTCTGTCTGTCTGTCTGTCTGTCTGTCTGTCTGTCTGTCTGTCTGTCTGTCTGTCTGTCTGTCTGTCTGTCTGTCTGTCTGTCTGTCTGTCTGTCTGTCTGTCTGTCTGTCTGTCTGTCTGTCTGTCTGTCTGTCTGTCTGTCTGTCTGTCTGTCTGTCTGTCTGTCTGTCTGTCTGTCTGTCTGTCTGTCTGTCTGTCTGTCTGTCTGTCTGTCTGTCTGTCTGTCTGTCTGTCTGTCTGTCTGTCTGTCTGTCTGTCTGTCTGTCTGTCTGTCTGTCTGTCTGTCTGTCTGTCTGTCTGTCTGTCTGTCTGTCTGTCTGTCTGTCTGTCTGTCTGTCTGTCTGTCTGTCTGTCTGTCTGTCTGTCTGTCTGTCTGTCTGTCTGTCTGTCTGTCTGTCTGTCTGTCTGTCTGTCTGTCTGTCTGTCTGTCTGTCTGTCTGTCTGTCTGTCTGTCTGTCTGTCTGTCTGTCTGTCTGTCTGTCTGTCTGTCTGTCTGTCTGTCTGTCTGTCTGTCTGTCTGTCTGTCTGTCTGTCTGTCTGTCTGTCTGTCTGTCTGTCTGTCTGTCTGTCTGTCTGTCTGTCTGTCTGTCTGTCTGTCTGTCTGTCTGTCTGTCTGTCTGTCTGTCTGTCTGNGATTAAGGCAGTTTTAACTGGTAACATTTACCAAAAATGTGTAAAGTAGCACTCTTAATTGATATGCATAGGTACATTTATAAATTACTGACGGAAAACGTTATCCTTTTACAGACAAATGTCTGCCTGCCAACAGGAAGTGAATATTAGCAGTTGTAAACAAAGGAAATAAATTCTCAAAATTGATTCTAGCCTGTTTATGTAATTCTATTGACTGGCCATTCAATTTAACTGGTCAGCAATAATTATTATGTGGTCAGGCTAGACTGGACAACAATTTGGGAGGAAAACAGTGAGTTATACATCAAGACATTGGGGTAAGAAACTTAAACAATTCATAATAATAGTTAACACTATTCAACTAGAATGAGTGTCACTGGGGTATAACATCGATGAATATAAAAATGTTTGACACTGTGAAACAATATTGTGATCAATTAATAGTAACGAAAATATGTATTTTACATTCCTTTTTTCAGGATTTTTCCTGAAGTTTTGTTATTGTTTTATATTGTTCTTGAATTTCATATTTTCTATAATATTAGTTATACAAAAAATTGTTTGTCCTTGTTAATTTGATGAGATGGAAAGTAGTTGGCGTGATATAATCGTTACAGGGTTAGTTACTGACCCGATACGGGATATACGGTTCTGTGGAAAACCATATCGGGGCTCGACCTTCGGTCTCGCCCCGATATGGTTTTCCACAGAACCGTATATCCCGTATCGGGTCAGTAACTAACCCTGTAACTATTAATATTGGGTCAGCATGTGACGTCATGTTAGTCTACTGACCCCATATACAATATATGGGGTCAGCATGTGACGTCAAACAGCCAATGGGAGAAGAGTATTTTGCAGTTGGCGTGATATATGCTAATATTGTTAATACAATATAAGATTTACAAATGTACGGTAACTGATCTTTGTTTATTTAATTATTTAAATGCATCTAAAGACAGGCAAAGAATAACACCGCGCCGTGAAATTAGCAATGACATAATAACTCACATTAATTTTAGCAAATATTTTTTTTTTTGGTTTAACGTGTTTCATTTGTAACTCAGCAAATGATATAATTATGTATTTGCAAATAAACAGACTAACGATTCAGTTATGAATATTCACTAATTAAATAAAGCCCAATTGTTGTAAAAACAAAAAAAAAATGAATATTTCGTTAAAGTAGATATATATTGAAGGTTTCACAAACGTGCCATTTTATATAAAAACTGAGAAATACATAATTATATACACCCTGCTGTGGTAACAGTGCAGCGATCATTATCAGGGGTGATCAATGAAAACAGATGCACTGGAAACAATGCATTAAAGCATTGATAAGTCAGTTGAGAAAACACATTACACATAAAATGCGCATATAATGGGACTCTTAAGTTAATTAATTGCCATTAAATGTCGCAGTATTCGTAATAAATTAATACTTAATAAATTAATGCTTTTAAGGCAAAGAAATCACACAGCGTCACGAAACAAACTCTATATAAACACTAATAAATACATATATATATTCATTTTTTTATATTTATGCCTCATTTCAACACAAATAACGAATCATTACATCCGTATAATATTACACACGGACTTTTAAACTTTTACTCGTTTTAAATCTTGTTTTTCAAAACTCTCTGTAAGATCTATAATATATGCTACTAGTGTTAATAAAATCAGATTTACACGTGTAAGGCAACTGATAAATTTTTATTATATGCTTTCAGATGTTTTATAGAGAAATATCAGTGCATTAAAACTGATAATTTACTGTTTCAAACAGTGACAATATAAAGGTGAAAATAATTGATAATTTTCATTTTTTAACCGGAAATAATATTTGGCAAAAATACCAAAATAATCATTTGTAAGGATAAAATAAAAATAAAATGTGTTGGATTCTGTGAAATATCGATTTTAATTTACTCGTGATCATAGAAAAACTATATTTTCTATGATCACTTGTGAATTAAAATCGATATTCCACCAAATCCATCAAATATCCTCTATTCAATTAATGATTTAAATGTATATAGTGAAACGCAAAGAAATCACACCGCGCAGTGACATTTGCAAGGACAAATATCTCTCATCAATGCTAGCAAATAATTGTGATGGTTTATCGTGTATTATTTAAAAACTTTTTACCAGCCGGTTAACTTTTAATACTTGGTTGAATACACCTACCCTTTGACAAGGTTGGGCCTTTTCTATGGATTTACCCTTTATCCAAAATGTATAGTTTTTGTAAATGGGATATACATATATTTTGACAATTTACTTAATAAACAACTGGATTGTGCTAGTAGATACAGCATGAAAAAAGCAAATTGTGCCTTTGAATTCCAATAATATGTGGACTCAAATGGATACAATGGTAAAAAAGACAACAAATCGTTCAGTGACAAGAAACTTTAATTGCGTTTTATGTCACTTGTAGATGGATGAAATGAATATATTTTACAATTTTTTTTAACACAACATTTTTTCTACATACAAAATGAATTTCATGAAGTTTTACCATTTCTATCTCAAGAAATTACACTTTGAGTATGCCTACCCCACATTTATTATCATGCAACGAATTACAGTATAAATGTGTATATCACATTTATTTTGAGGTTTTCTAGTTGCTTTTAAAAAGTGATTGTTATAAACTCTAATATATGATTACACTTTTCTAAATTTGGCTTAATATTGATGTAATAATACATAAATGATACAATTTTAAGGTCACCCAAAGTCCAAAAGCAACCCAAGCTTATAGCCGCAATTCACCAGAAAATGTCAAGGTATTTCCAATCTTACATAGCAAAATAAATATGTTGTTATGGAGACACTATTCACATTGCCACAATTTACAGACATGTTGCCATAAGCATAAACAGAGATGCCAGCTACTTTCTGGGCTTCAGCGGAATTCGGCACTGATGGCTTCACATATGTGGAGAACTTAGAACCCGTTTTCAAATCCATGGCAGCAATCTGAGTCATATCCTGGATTACTTTGCATCGCACTGTAATATAAAAGTAAATTCACACACTGCTTTTTTCATGAATTCAATTATCCCTTTCGTAGTTTCAAACTGACGCCTTTTACGATTCTTTGTTATGAGAATTTTAATTTGATGGACAAAACGCACTTCACAAATTGACAACTCCTTGACCTCAAATTATCAAACATAAAAATATGTGTTGCATGATGTAATAGGATGAAACGTTGAATATATTAATAATATAACCTTCTTGTAAATGAAATTGTATGTGCATGGAAAAAGTCCAAAAATAAATGTGTCTTACTTAGAAGTTAGATCCGTTCTTCCTGAAGGTCAATGGTTACTTAGGCTGGCTCTGACTCAAACTTGACAAGATGTAAATAGCCTTAGGAAACTGCTCCAGGCACTGCTTCCACATCGACATCTGAGAGATGTCCAACACCTAAATAAAAAGTATCCAAACTGCAAGTTAATTCGTCAATAAGTCACAGAAATTAATTTCATTCTAAAACGTCGTTATTCATAAGCAACAATTGATAAGAGTATTATTTGTTTATGTATAGCAAATGTGAAAAAACTTACCGCAATAGTAATGTGTCTGCAATAAACTGCATTCATTTAACAGCAGAACAAAGTTGGTAATTGGTATCACATTCATTTTCGTGTTTACAACCGGCCTGCTCTTTGTACGCACTTTCATTTTGCAAAATAATGTCATTGTCAACAGCCGTGACATGAACGAAAATATGTTTTCGAACGAAAAATAATATTTTATTTTTAATTAATAGTAAATAAATCTTAATGAGAGGAACACACTTAGTTCTAAAATAAATAAACACACATTTATTTTGTATTTTAGTTCTTAAATAAAAAATACAAGCATTTATTTCGTATTTTTACTAATATTCTCTGACTTTGACGTAGATAACCAATCGTTGCCGAACGCTTTCCGAATACGGCGATATCGACCGACTATTCCCGATCTCATTAGGATCCCACTGCCTTAAATCATCCAATCAAGAAAGAAGAGACATGTACATGTATCTTGCAGAACATTCAATGCCATGCTGCATGCAAGTTATTTAAAAAATATAAATCGTAAACCAAACAGTTCGAAATGTTTTTTTTTCGCGGTTATAGACAGTGTTCCTGGCTGAAATCAATGACATATTACTTTTAAATCATTTATGCATTGGTATTGAACAAGAAAGTGGTCAAATATTTATTGAAAACATTTAAACTTGTGTCTTCTACAATTTTACGTGGTTACAAAGTAAATAATCTAGCCGCGCGTCCCTCGTCTATGACGCACACATATCGAAATGGACGCATAGTTTTGAAATAAGTGTGTCCAATCGGACGCATTGCTGAAACGAATCCGTTAACGCATACGCGAATCACGATAAGTACGAACCATCTTGGGTATGAGTCAAAAGTGAAGCGATGAACGCTGAGTTTAACCGAATGAGGCTTGAAGAATGCAACAAGTCTTTTGAATGGCTCTAGTCGAGCCGCTGCTGTATACAAACCAATTGGAATCAACCTTTTAAATAGAGTGTTTTATGATATGGTAAGAGTCCCCGGATGAAGGCCTGCTTTAACTTTTTGAAACTTGTCATAAATAATACCGAAATAATGCCCCCGAATTTTGCGAAATAAGGTGTTGAAGCTAGATCCAAAACAAATAACTCTAGACTCTAATAACGGTAGGTCAACGGCTCGCAATTCTGATGTTAACAATAATATTATTAGGCTCGCAATTCGGATGTTAACAATAATATTATCATTGACTTGAATCAAGCTGAAATGTTGTAACAGGTTATATTCATGTTACAGACACTGTTATAGCCTATGTGAAGGCAAACAAGATAGTGATAACCCTGAATGTGTTTTTTGGTTTCAAAATTCACTGTTTTTGAGATTATTAAAAGTTTAATGCAAAATACAGTTATTGAGCTAGTGTCATTTTTTTCACTACTTGGTATCTTTCAAAATTTGGGACTCATTCTTTTTCAAGGTGGACTCATTAGTTTTGGCCTGGGACTCTTTGGTCTTAAATCGGCGGGTTCAGGGACCCATAGGTAGAACATTCTAGATTATTCACTGGTTACGGAAATTACCGATCGTACAGATGTATTGACAGAGTTTATCAGCCTTGAACTCATCACTTTATCAAATGAGAAGCAAAATCATACCTTTATCAACAAGTGATAGTCAATTACTCCAAAATCTGTGGGTGCATCCATTTTTTTTTTCGGAAACCGCGACATGAGGTTTTTTCGGAAACCGACGATCGGTCATTTCCGGAACAACTCGGACAATTTCAACAGACACGTTTTCGTCAAAATGGTCATGATTCCCGCAAATATTCTACGACTTTCTTGTTGTATAGCAATACATAAATGATTTAAAAGCAATATAACATTGATTTTTGTCAGGAGCACTTTATATAACTGCTAAAAAAGACATCTCAAATTTAGCGCATAAACCATTGAACAATCATACTTCAATTCCTATAATATAACTTCAGACACCCACTTATAAAATATATCTTGGAAATTATGACACATTTCTGATAAAACCTGAGTTATTATATATTTTTTTATTTAGAAACTTCTATCATAAAAAAAAACTTGGTAAAAATATGTTAGTTTTATATATAGTTTGAAAACATACATAGCTGAAGATTTACCTAAACTTGCTACAGCTGTATAATAAAATGCCAATTATTAAAAAAAAAACACACATTTTAAATCAGGATGTTTTGTTTATTAGTCTTAAACAATATTTATGTATTGATTTATTTCAAAGCTAGTACACACATTATGATTAAATGTTGTCCTATAAAAATATTGATATAACAGATTGATTGGAAGATATCAACAGAACAAATCAGGGTTGCTAGGAAGCCTTCCTATAATTTTCTTGTTACTAAGGACATACCTGATGTGTAAATAACTTTGCCTTTATTTTGTTGTAAAAAGAAAAATGTTTAATTTAAGGTCTCACTTGTGTTGCGAATGTTTTCATTCGGGATAAAAGTCAATTTAAGTCTTTAAGTGGCTGAATATACAGGAAAAGAGGATACCGGGTATATGCTTATTGAAATTAAAAACAAAAAAAGGAATAAAACATCTTGATGTATTCATTTTCTGATCAAAATTGGTATTTCTTGTTAGTATAGGAGAATGTTCAATGTTTGGAAGAAAGGTGGGCATTTCATCCAGTATTCTTATGGTACCAGTTTTTGGTTAGAAATTCAATAACAGTATTTTAAAGTTTGTATTCTCTTGTTGCCAAAAAAATCATAAAAAAAAACAATTTTCAAAGACATCCATTAAAAACAAAAAGAAAATGCATTCTAATTCCTTAAATATTATTCCTACAAGCATTTGAAAACAATTATCCATGTTTGAAATAATCATTGGTTCATGCTACCGATAGCGACACAACAATATAACAGTTTCCAATATGGTGCATAGAGCGTACGAAAGAAAAACAAAGTAATAAAAAGCAATTGTTTCTTGCTTTAATGGTACCATTTGCATGAGTTCGTGGTTTAGACAGGTAAACGTTGATAAGTTTTTGCAGTTTCAGTGTTTATTAGCCCTAGTTGCAATAATTCAACTCTCAGCTTTATAACCAAAAGGATTGCTGAGAGTTGCAATGCGTCGTCTATTGTCCAAAGGTGCAAAATTTGAACACCAATGCAAAGGCTAAGGAACACTGAAACTGCGAAAACGTATCAACATTTACCTGTCTTAACCACAAACTCGTGCAAATGGTACTGTGACAGGGTGGATTTCCCATCATTATATTAATATAGTCGTATGTAACCTTTTATGTGTGGTTACGTCTTTTGTGTAATGTACGGTATTGTTTTACGAGCTCGCGCGCCAGAACTAAAACGTCAAGAGACGGGTGAACATCTGTTGACTTCATATTATTAATTTATATACATTAAAATTATTATGTATCATTATACACAAGAGTAACATCACTTGCAGTCACTTTTTTGGAAGAAGCGCTGCGACGCCAGATTCCATAAATTTGACGTCTATTGTTTCCTTCTTCTGATCGGAATCATTGTCTTCCTGAATTTATATTATAACACTGGACTATACCAAAATAATAAGTAAAACAGATCCTACGACTTTGTGTTTTTCTTTTACCAAATAACCATCTGGAGGAAAAGTTCATAAAGTTACAATGGCGCCCAACTAAAAGATGATAAAATAAAAGGTATATACATTTACATTTATGACATTTTTTTTTGAGAAAATATTTACCTTATATTGTGAATTGTTATATCTGTTTAAATTAAATAGATGTGATACTAAGTATTAGTTATGTACATGTAAAATAGCAAAGAGACATGACATGTACATTGATTGAAATCATTATACAGGTAAGTATATACAATTATTTATCTTTAAGTGGTCAGTACAATAAGACCGATTTAGTGGGCAAGGTAAGTATGATGTCATAAATATAAATGTATAATAAATTATACCTTTTATTTTATCATCTTTTAGTTGTCAAGGTGGGTCCTGAGAATTGTTTAAGTTGAATATTAAAGGGGTTGTGGTGTGAATATATATGGCCTTTGACAAAGGACATTGACATACTAATGACAGTATGTTTTTTATCGTGAGGACACGATCATTTGTGAAAGGGGGGCCGAATATAGGCGATTGTATTTTTTTGCATGACAGTTTGGTTATTCTAGAATGGTTATTTGACATACTGGTTGAAGACCACTGTATCTTTAATGGAGATTGTTTTTATATTTATTTGTTTGATTAAATGACAAGATGTCATTTAACGGACAGGGGGAGTATGTGACAGGGTAATAATATTAATATAGTAGTATGTAACCTTTTTTGTGTGGTTACGTCTTTTGTGTAATGTACGGTATTGTTTTACGAGCTCGCGCGCCAGAACTAAAACGTCAAGAGACGGTTGAACATCTGTTGACTTCATATTATTAATGAATATACATTAAAATTATTAAGTATCATTACACACTAGAGTAACATCCCTTGCAGTCACTGATTTGGAAGAAGCGCTGCGACGCCAGATTCCATTTATTTGACGTCTATTGTTTCCTTCTTCTGATTGGAATCATTGTTTTCCTGAATGTATATTATAACACTGGACTATACCAAAATAATTAGTAAAAAAGAACCTACGACTTTGTGTTTTCCTTTTACCAAATAACCAAAGAGGAAAAGTTCATAAAGTTACAGTACCATTAAATCAATAAATAATTGCTTTTTATTAACTTCGTCTTTCTTTCGTTATCTCTATCCACCATATTGAAACAGTTTTATTGTTGCCGACTCAAAGTGTCACTATCGGTTAGGTCGCAGTACACCAATATTTTGTAAATTGGGTCATGTGAAGAAGCCTTAGTCGATAACAGAGCTCCAGATAATTTTTTCAGTTGAGGGGTATTTCACTCATGAAATTTTTAATTGATGAGTAAAAATCAAAATTCGATAATTTTAAGGAGTATTTATGTTCAAAGGATCAGAATTAATAATAAATTGTACATGTAGTGTTAACTTGCTATAACAAGCAGTCTAGTACACAATAAAGCAATCACTTTTGTTTTATTTAACAGTTTTTCTGTTTGTTTGTTTTTTGCCCTTGGCTTATAAGCAGCCATTTATCTATTTTTCCCATTTGATTTGGCAAGCCACTGTTTAGCACACACTGTACAGCCACGCTCAAAATCTTCTAAGCTTGGCCCACTTAGGCCAACCCGCATGAGGGCTTCCATGGACAATAACACACAAACACATGCAGACGCTGCGGCATACGTCACAAAAATAAAAACGCTTTCGGGACAGACTGCCGGTCAGGACGGCACAGATCGTGACGGTCATATGAAAAACAAGCACTCAGCAAGTTTTTGCATTAAATTATGATTCAAGTGGATTCATTGATTGCAACCGGATTTCAATATATCTAACAGGTTAAACATTTGCTTAGTCACGTTATCTGAATGGTTAGCGGGTGGTTTCCATAAACTTGTTTATTAATGTGTATTTCGGCTGCCATTTAAAAAGTGCTTGAAGGAAAAATGTTTTTCCATAGTGCCACACAAGAGATGAACTGATAGCAAAAAGTATACGCTTGAAATTGGGCAATTCGGGGTTTATTGAATGTGATATCAAATGTTTTCGCCATAAGCGTATATCGATTCTCAACAATGCAGCGGGGAGCCCGTTGTGTCAAAATCGGCCTTTATCGTGGGCCAAAATGAAATGATACCGTTCCGACTGAGGAGTAAATTAGGTCGGGAACCACATTTTATACATAGATGGTGATGTCACTACGTTTTTACCGGTTTTTAGAAATACGTGATTCTGCTTGTCTTACAACTCATTTATCTGTCTGAACTTGCTTTTGTCCCTTTTTAGCCTGTGTTTCTATATAAAAATATTTACAATAAATGTAAACTATTTCATTTTTTTTTCGTCAATAGCCTGTGTATGGACAGCTTTTTAATATTGTTATTTCAAATTAATTTCTTTGAAGTTAACAATACAGTTGTGTCCTTTAAATAATCAAAAGGAATTGAAATGCAATCGCTGTTAATGTTACTTACCGTAACTACTTATAAATTCTAATAATCAATAGATGAAAAACATTAAATTGTGTTGTTGTTTAAATATCCTTTCTCTTCAAAGCAAACGGCTTTGGGTCTTTCTAAGTCGTATTGAGCCAATGTGACGATAAGGCAATGTTTCGGTGTTACTGTTTAAACTCACTAGGCATTTGAGCAGGTCACCTTGATACAGTTTTATTTTTGAATCCATAGTATTAATTATCTGGGTCTGGCTCGGCGTTAAAATGTCAAAGCGAGCTCATGTAAATATTTGATTTCTCAATATACTGCGACATTTTTTTTTTATTTTTCCCCGAAAGCAAACAAATATCCTCCAAGTTTTAAGAGTAATACATTATTGTCATCAAATGAAAAGTAGATGGTACATTACACGTTGATGTTGAAAACACATACAAAAAAGATTAAAAAGCAAACACACACACACTTACATCTGTATTTAGTGCAATATCTTAGAAAAGCATGTACTCGAATATAATGGTACGTCAAGAACGTAAACATTTATTATGTACATTAAGAAGTATGTGTTATTCTAATCAAATATATTAGTCATTTTTTTTTTTTTAAAGGAATGTTTAAAATTTACGTACCTTGTGTCGTTTAAAGAAGCTATTGCAGCCGAGTATCGTTATGAACATATGTTTGCGTTAGTTATGAGTACACATCAATGCAATGTCATGTTTGAAATATTATCGATTAAAAGTCAGAAAACATAAACTGACGCAATGTTATTTATTAAATTGTAGTGATAAATAAACTCAAACTCGAGTTAAGCAGATTTATGCTCGCGGAATCGCTCATGACCTAAATTATTCTGATAAACCGATTTTGAGATAAACAGGCAAAGTTGTTAAACCAACACAATCTCTGGTCCAAAATGATTGCTCTGATATGAGTTATCGCCTTATAACGTTGTGCGACCCTTACCGTTTGTGTTGCGACATAAGCAGTTACAAATGCGGCATACAGAGTCAAGAGGTTTTGCAACATGTGGTTGCGACATTACAATTCAGCCTTGTAACACATAAAGTCAGGGGCGAAATTTTGCGCTAATGACACCGTTATAATTGCTACAACCATTTCGCAACTTTCTTCGATCCAGATGCGTTTTGCCAATCGATTAAAGTGAGGGGAACGTATATATTTTTCAACATTACAAACCACAGTCGACACAATTGTATTTAAAGCAGGTAGCATATATAGAGAACAACTACATAATGGTAATGAAGAATGCAGTGCGTTGTTACAGCATGTTAATGCCTTAGGACATAACTAGAGGCAATCACTGTATAAACTTGTCATAGTCATCCGTGTTATTGTACACATAGACGATTCGTATATATTTTCATTCTTCAGTTTGTATTATAGACATGCCATCATAAAATTGTGTTATACTAAAGTATGGATTTAAAAAAGTAAAATATTTATATTAATGAAATATGAAATGTCTTTAAAACATACCATCGGCTTTGACATTTATACATAGAGCTCATGTTTATATAAATGTTAAACAAGATGACCAAGATTATTGGTAACATGACTTCTCGGAGTCGAGATATTAAAACCCCTGCATAAGTGACTTGCCTTGATTTTTCAGACACCCGTAGATACAACCATTTGGATACATTTGAGATAAACTACATCAGTACAAGTATATACAGTGTAAACAGATCATATCTCAAACCCTAAGTGATATCTGAGTAGCATAAATACTAGATATTTACGTAATCATAACTCATACACGAATTATTAAGCAATATAAAACATTTATATACACAATTTATCAACCATCTTGCTTAAAGAAAGATGTAAAAACATTTCTTCACTTGAACAATATCTACCAACAAATTTGATATACAATGGTACAGTTATGCATATTTATTTATAAAACGCAAAAGCAAGTTCAATATAAAGTTTATATGTACAGTAAGTGTAAATTATCAATTGAAAATGTATTGAAATTCTTGATTAAAAGATTTACTTGACTCAGCTGAGCGCTTTTACTAAAAAGACAATTTATTTTGCGTGTTAAACTCTCCAGCCAGAATAAATGCACAGGTACAGATACATTTTTTTAAGAATGCATTACAGTTTTACATTAATTTACAGGCAGACGTGACGCGGGAATGACATGTTTTAACCGACTTTCCATCCCAAATATATATTTTTTTATTATGTATAAAGGCTCTAGCAAAGACAATAAAGTTATTTACTTATTTAAATGAATATATAATTATCATACGGACAAACAATAAATAAAATAGTTTATGCATATATTCAATTTAAATTATGAGTCATTTATATGGTTAAAATATGGTTTTACCGCGTATGCATCCCATTTACATCTTAATTGTACATTAAGAATGTTGACTCCCCAAACAATACAATGTAAGATTCCGTTTACGTCATTAACCCAAAGTCTGACAGCTGCAGATTTACCAAACAAATTGATCTTATTCATTTTCACCTAAAAAACAACAACTAAATATAATAAAATAAGAACTCCAATTGTAGGCATTGCACTCACGACAATTATTGTTATAAAAATGATTGCGTATGTTCTCATTGACTGCAATGTTTTGACGCCATCAATTGATGGCTACCAACTTATTTGGTCAGGTTTTAATTACTATTAATGTGCTTAAAAACAGTAAAGAATACACATACCAAACATATACAACACCATGAATCAAAGATATATATATATAAAGGTATATGTTTATCGATATTATGTGAACTTTGGCGTTAACTTTATACATCTTGTTATGATAGCTCAATTGCGTTTGTAAATAGTTAATCATCTATACAAAAAAGTTAGCAAGGGGTTGGCATACATCTTTATTGTGAACGTGTTTAAACCTCTAAAAATTATAGAGGTGCTATACAGCTTATATCTTTAGCATGTGTTTTAACATATTATTTTAAACATTTATTTAAGAGCTATTTTTCATACAAGTATAGTTAATATAAGCAACAAGAACAGCCTTTTATACAACAAGAAGACACAAACAAATGTAAAAGACAAGAAACACATTTACATAATAAATACACACTCATGAGTAAAACTGGGGTCACTGCCTTAGAACGGTAAATGCAAACGCACTGGATGTTTAAACCGGTTTTATGGATAACCGAACCTCACACTTAGCATTGAGCTATTCACTGAAATGGCCCATTAACACAATACACAACACTGAAAACATTTTACGACAAAAACACGGGAAATTGAACCATTTTTTCTGAAATAACAAGGCTTACAGATTTTATATAATTGGTTTGTAAGATAAGATAGTGGTTCCCTAAGATGTTTGTTCAAATCATTCCCCTTGCGCGAAATAGGACACCCCAAGCGGAAACAGGGTTTGTAAATACTTTTATAGCCAAATAACTTAAATTTATATATAAACTGATCAAGCGTTTATATTTTGCATGAAAGATCGTGAGTGAACGTACTCAAACTTTTCTCAACATCATAGTCCTGGGTTCAAAATTGCTACGCCTGGGTTTTTGGGTGAACTGAATTGACTTATTTAGCAAAACCAAAAGCGCAGGCCTTCGTTTGGAATGTGTCATAAGAGAGTGATCCTTTACTTATTGTGTTCGCAATGATGCCCCTAAAGTCAAATCTAACCATTCACCTAGGCGTTCAAAAGGTGTATATACTTATATAGCTTAAACAATATATATATCTTCTTGTCCAAAAAAAGTAAGATGAGAAAGATAGTGTCATAGTGGTAATCGTTTCTCTGAAAGCGCATAACTCAGACGTGAAATTTATTAAATGTACACTGTATAACTTGTCCTTTATACATTTGTTTAAGTCATGTACCTGACATAAACATAGTCCAGTCGATTTAACTTAAACATAGGCCCATGATATAACTTATTGCAACATAATTTATTTTAGCACTCTGTGTAGCCTAAATATATATGTAGTTTCCCTAAAAAAGTCGTCCTCTTTGGTTCTTTCAATTTTACAAGAACAATTACATGGCTAAAGTTGTACGTGATTCGACTCTTACATAAAATGAAAGTACTGTTGGTATCAGAACAGTCACTTTAAAGCTGAGGCCTGCACACAGCTTGTTTTAAAGCATTTTAAATACATATTACTTCCAACGCTAAGAAGCAAACATAAAACGATGATGTTATGCTCCCAAAAGCTTATATTATGGGTACATTAAACCCACGCACCTCTAAGAATATGTCATTTTTCTGATTGATTCGTAACAAACTAGAAAGAATTTTAAATTATATTTTAATGTTTACATTTAAACTATTTAGGACAGTAAACAATATTCTACAATACAATTATCTGAATCATAAATGAGGGCCATTGAAATCATTAATGAATTGCCGACAGACAGATGCATTTAATAAATATTTACAACTAAAAAAAAAAAAAAAAAATACGTTACGAATATTACATTTACTAATCTATATACATGGCATGTATAACCGAACTATACATTCGGACTTCAATTAATGCATAACAATATTACAATATTTTACTCGTGAACTTTTTATAAATTGGGGATTTAATGCTTATGAAAGTGTTCATATGTTATATGTTTTATTCAAATCATACTTAAAGTGACTTATGAGACTTAAAAGAAGGCAGGACATAGACATTTATTAAAACATGTCACTGTCATGTTTATTTGAATATCCGAGATCCATGACTTAAGTGTGTTTAAAAACATTATTGATGTAATTACAAAAAATACGGGTGCATTTACCCCACCCACTTTTTAACATAGGCATGATGTAACTATTGTATTACAGGAAATGTCAAAATACTAATACAATATACATAGAGAATGCACAATTTCAACATGTTATCGTATTTTATGGATTAAATGAAATTTTAGACATTCCATAAACTGTTCAAGGTAAAAGTGATAATGGACATTAAATATGACATAAATTAACATGGCTTATTCATGTATTTGTAAATCCTTTTAATCATCGAAACAGTAATTGTTTGTAAATGCCAACAATCTCAAGCGAATGTTTTGTGCATGTTCCTCTAATATACATTAACCACGTGTTACGTTAACACCTTGTTTAAGATGACTTCCCAAAGATGTTCACTAGAACATACGTTATTAGTAGTGTCTGCCATCCCTATTGTCTCGGTGTGTTTTAAGAAAAAGCGACATCTAAATTCCTATCTTTTAGATGCTCCAAAATATTATTTATATCCTGTTTTCTTTTAGCCCCTTTTGTCTTTCCTTAATCCTTGTGTTCAGTACTTTGATATATAGCATTAGTGCACTCTAGATTTGTGGTAATTCAAATGTGAAAATATAACCGAAACAGCAATCTTCGGATAAATTCTCTGTCACATGTGAGTCATCAATTAATTTTCAGCGACCACATCAATGTTTGCTAAATTAGTAGAACATATGGCAGTTAAGCAAATATCAACCCCTTCTCTGGGCATCCTAAGACCATTTGGTGAATGTATTATACACGCCTGGATTTATTTCCGGTATAGCGTGTATTGCACGTTTTGTTGACATTCTCCAGGTTTCACGTTCGCTTTGTTCGTGTTTTTTTCGAGTACAGTATAAACTGTTTTTATGTTAAGAGCAAAAATAACGTTAGTTATTGTTTCAATCAAATTATTTTTTTCAATTTCAATTTGACCTATTCCTCGAAAATAAATAATCTTGGTTTGGAGCGGAAAACTTTTTATTTTATATATTCTTCATATGCAATTGTAAATGAAGTTATGATACAATATATCTATGGTTGCAGTTTCTTCATAATAGCACGATTCATTTTCACGTTATTAAAGGGTCATATCAACGGAAATTTTCCTTTTAAAATAGAAATTGATATAACATGCGCATACCGGTATTTCGTATACATAACTACAGACTCGTATAATAATACTTCTACTGTTTTCCCATGTCTGCTTTATTATCTCCTAATCGCGTGAAACTAAGGGGATCCCATGTTATTATTTTAATAACATTGACTTTGACTTTGACCCAATCTCTTCGATACATTATCCTATATAGGATGTCTGTCTTTATACAAGGTATCACAATATAAAGTTTGATAACAAGTTTGAACAACTGTATTTGTCTTTCCATCTCAATGGAACATGTCTCAGTGTAAATTGTGTTATCTATCACTTATCTGTCGATGTGGAGGCTCAAGTGGAAAGACTGACTTTACTTCTATTTTTAAGCAAGACAAACACGGACACTGCATTACTTGTGTTGAAGTTCACGTTAATGTATTGTTCATGATTTAAGTTGATTTGATAACACAAATGGGAAATTTTACCAGTTAGCAAAATCTTAATTGTTATTCATTATCTTTTTTAAATAAATTTAACATTATAATGTTATTTCAACAAAATTTAAAATCTAATTCTTAGAGCTTAATATATAATTTACAAGTTCGAAAATAGTAAAATATTTGTTGGAAAAGTGGGAGGTTTGCACTGCCTTAAAAAAACAACGGAAATGCTATTAATTGACTGTTCCTTCGCGGTGAATTAAGTTTAGTTTTTGTTTAAACCGTTTGGCATTCTAGCACACGCTTATGTATAGTTTACGGTATGATTGCATCGAATCGTGATGCAATTTGAGAAAAGTATCTTGTTGACGATGTTTACATCAAAGAAGGGTTTTGTCTTAACGCATGTGTACATCAGAGAATTAAATAAAGAGAATCATCAGTTGAACATATAAACCAACCCTAAACGAGGCAGAAGTACGAACGTATTGATATTAAAACGTTCAAATAAAGTGATTATCGTAAAATATAGGTGAATGCTTTTACATGCAGAGACTTTTGTTTTTCGTTTCTAACGCGGATATCTCTCCTCAAACAGATAACTTATGTACTGACATTTCTTATTAAATAACTGAACAACTCGCGTTTTACAGCACAAACTAAATCTAATCGTATTTGTGGAGTTATAGTCAAAACAACAAGATCAGTAGGCGCGTTACCACAGAACATAACAACTTAAACAATATACCCGGCTACATTGAACAATTTTAATAAATCATATAAATATACCATCTATTAATTACATCAAATAATAACAGTTTACTTACGAAGCACGATGAAATCTTGAAATCATTTATTTTTGCCTTTATATAATATAACTATGTTGCACACGACTTTTACCAACACTGATTTCATTACAAATGCGAAGTTTGCACCCGATCACGTGAAAAACATCCAGTCCCATGACATAGCCTCGTGATCAGTAAGCTCGTAACTGATTGTGAACTGCATGACGCAAGCTAGTAAATGAAGGGTTGTTGTTTCAATGCCAGGCCCGTAGCCAGGGTTTTAAAAAGGGGGATGCGAATTTTCCCATCAACGATTGTAATTGAGGAACGAAGTGGCGAAGGTGGTAAGTGCGGGAGGGGGTGTCCCCCTCCTGCACGAGGGGGGGGGGTAAAAGTTCCTCCGCCTAGATTTTTTTTAAAATGAAACGTAAAATCCTGCATTCTGGTGACTTTTTATCGGTATTAAGAGACTGAAGCTATAGAGCATTTTTATATGAAATTTCACGTACATTGACCATTCTTAGTGACTGATCGACATGAATATGATTTCACATACATGTATTCCACACTTCTTTTTTCGATCAGTCTCGGAAATACATTATTTTATACGGTGTTTAACCCGACACTAGAATGCGCACACACTTTGTTAACATATATGCAACAACAAATGTATAGAATGTAAAATAAAAATACGAACGGTATAAAATATAATTATTTATTGGAATCTTGGAATCTTGATAAAATTGGTGTAGTTTACCATTCCAAAAAAAATCTACCATTCATAAATCAAGCAAATTAAAAGGAAATACTTTATTTGACTTTTTTTCAAAACAATTCTTTGTCTGCTACTATGGATAGTACCAGAGGCCTAGCATTGCTCTAAACGTGTAAAAAGTGTATTGTACACAAACACTGATAAACAAAACTGGGTCTTCTCTAATCTGCATCAATACTGAACTGAAATGAAAATGGTATAACTGGTTACTTTTATTTTTAAACTATTTAAACAAGTAGCTATCTTTTTTAAAACTTTTTCTAAACGAATTTCAGAAACATATAACAAATAAGGCTTCATAAAGACCCTATACGAACAAACTTGGGTGCAACTTTTGGCACTTCTGCCCTTATGTTATCTATTTGTTTCTCAAAGTTCGTTTTAAGTCGCGTTGTGTATTTTTTTTTTTTTTT
>VMBQ01011545.1:0-17275 GCA_007657795.1 Dreissena rostriformis | reverse complement strand
AATGCTTGTGCGTAAATTGTCATCCCAGATTAGCCTGTGCAGTCCGCACAGGCTAATCAGGGACGACACTTTCCGCCTAAACTGGATTTTTGCTAAGAAGAGACATCATTTAAACGAAAAATTCCATAAAAGCGGAAATTGTCGTCCCTGATTAGCCTGTGCGGACTGCACAGGCTAATCTGGGATGACAATTTACGCACAAGCATTTTGCCCAGTTTTCTCAGAACACGCCACAAATACAAATCAACTCACAAAACTCTGAGTTAATCCATCAAAACGCACTTAAAAACAGCGTAATGGTCATTTACGCAAAAACTCTGCCATTACAAAACACATCCAATTACATATTTTCGCTAATTAAATTTTCATTGGTAGAAAAACGTATCTGCTCTATTTAAATTATTGACAAATGATGGTTGCTTTCATGGTCATATCTCTTTGTCAGAAGGTCAGTAGACAAAGCATTATTTGACGCACACGGCTGCCAATGCAATTTATTGTGGCAAGACAATCACGATTTGATTATTGAATATTTAAGTGCTTTGAATCTCGGAACGAGCTGACAATTAACGTTACTTGACTCATGCATGTTTTCTGGTCACATGTGTGCTTCTTATATTTATTTTTTTTGTTTTCTCGGCCGAAAAAGAGGCTAGCCACATTGGTCAGACAGAGGGTACTTGGGACATTATTGGTCTATACAATGGGATATAACTGACTGTTGCAGATATAATCAATGGTTACAGATAAATTGGTAAACGGTTTCCAATAATTGTGTTCAGAGTTTGTTCAAGTATTAAAATGTGTTTGATTGGTGAAGAATCGATCAATCTTACTTTGGTCACACCATTACTTCTGAGGAGCTTACTGGACATGTGAACCTGACAAATACTTGTTCGCATTTATATAAGCCAAATCTGGTTGTTTAAAATACAAACATAAAACATAAATCAATACCATAGGATTTAAATCATTTATTTTGTAAAAAGATTATTTAATCACATATAAACAAAAGCGAGACTCCTGGTGCATAAACAGAAGATCATTTTTATCATCACTAGAATTTCCGCCATTCAAAGTTTTGTTTTGAAAAGGCGTAAATATTTCTCCCAGTGTTGCTCAGTACCATTCAAAATTAATAGTAAAAACATTGTTTGTTGGATGCAGACGATTTTTTAAATTGTCAATACAAAGTATTACACTCCCCTAACGAAACACCCCAACAAAACNGTGCATAAACAGGAGATCATTCTTATCATCACTAGAATTTCCGCCATTCAAAGTTTTGTTTTGAAAAAGCGTAAATATTTTTCCCAGTGTTGCTCAGTACCATTCAAAATTAATAGTAAAAACATCTTTTGTTGGATGCAAACGATTTTTTAAATTGTCAATACAAATGTTTACCCTCCCCTAACGAAACACCCCAACAAAACAACAACAAGAAAGTACTTACACGGATACAACTTACATTTATCTAGTTACAACACACTTGATGTTCGTTGTTAAAAAATTCTTTTCTCATCGAAATACATGTTTAAGATAATTGTAACTTCTTAAAGTCCACAGAGCTTAACATATTTTTATACTAGAAAGAGTGTTATTGAAGCGCTGTCTTAATTACTTTATGAGCACAAATTGTCAACTAAGTAAGGCGTAAATAGTTGGCATTTTAGTATCAACTACATATAAATAAATATAAGTATGACAAGAGATTTGGTCCACTTTGAACAAACTATTCAGCGCTATTTAATATGTATTATGTAATATGTAGTATTATATATTTTCAAATTATACTCATACCCAGTATAATATAGTAACACCTGGGAGATAGTTGACCGACCATGCAATAAATAAAAATTCAGGTAAGTACAGGACGAAAACACGAAACGATTTATTGTTAGATATTAGCTAAGAATACAAAATACTATACATTCCTATTGTGCGGAGGATTTAAAATTCTACAAACATTATTCAATACACAAGATGTTCTAACAAATTAAGAACAGAATAAAAAGCCGTAATCGGCTGGTTTAATGAATACTCGTTCATAAGGCATCTATAGAGTGCATGTTACTTACTTCGCCTCGTTCATAAGGCATCTATAGAGTGCATGTTACTTACTTCGCAAGTCGAGAACAGCATTACGCGAAAATGACCGTTTAGATCGCGGCACGGAACTCTCCAAAAGCAGTTATGTTGTAATTGTTAACAAAAAGTTTTCGTAGAGCGTTTCGACTAAGATAACACGAAATACTCAGAGCACGGTGAACTGGTATAGTGTGGCACGAGGGACTGTAAACAGAGCTTTCCACGTGTAGAGGGTTAATACAAATTAATCCATTAAGGTCACAGGCAGCTAGAATTGCGTTTTTTAATTCTTGCTTTACGCTATGAATGATGTAGTGGTTTAAATGCATTTGCGACCTAATAGTTGTGTACTGCAAATGTACAACTGATAGTAAGTTTATTTTATATAAACATATTATAATTTTAGTGCAAGGAATTAGAAGAAAATACGATTGTATAGGTTTAGCAACGTCCAATATCGAAGAAAACGTAACTTATAATTTTCTTCAAGATCTAAACACTTTTTAAAAATACAGCGAATCAAATGTACCTAGGAGACGTTGTAACACAATATGACGATAACAATAATGGTAAGAATGAGACAAGAGCGACTGATTGCAGTTAAGATGCCAAGTTCTGTTTGCCGTGTAAAACAAAACATTCCAGTGGCTGTAAGAACAGGTTTTTAATGCGTGAGTTTGTCAAGGGAACGTGACGTGACGAGGCGTCACACTATTTGTAATTGATCTCAACTTATAGAAATTTAGAACATCGTGCATAGGCAAAGTGTTTGCTTCACACTGTGAACGAAATTAGCCGTGATCGAAAAGGACAGAATAATACTATAATGACCTTTATTATGCAATGGCATTTAAATTTTGCTATTGCAAACAAACAACACTATGATGGTCCCACATGGCGAAAATACAAACACATCGTATGTTCAAGTACTGATAAACGATCAAAAGAGGTGTATTTGTTGTCAGTGTAGGTAGTGTAGCGGACATAATTTGTTTACCTATCACATCTGAACGAATTTTCGGTCAGCCTGAGCGTCTGTACATTTACAGCCTCCCACGCCAATCTCACCATGCTTGACCGCTTTACATTTTCGTTTACAGTGCGATTGTTCGTTTAGATAGTGTATTTGTTCATGGCTAAAATAATACAATTTTCCTTTTAAAAGTGATAAGATTATTGTTATCATACACATTAAACAGTGAAGCAGACTTTAACACACACAACTGAACACGGTCCGTCATGTTGTTACAATAGTCCTATTGCCAATGGTTGTTTAAGCACAATCATAACGCGTAACCCTGACCGTAAAATCATCTGCGTTGAATGCGCTCGTCCATGAGTGAAGTTAAATGCTGTTAAATGAAAGTGCAGTTATTTGAGTATGTCATTTGATTTTATAAATTGTATTTTTCATTACGTATTCTCGCGCATGCAAGGCGGTGGGTAACTCCTTGTGAACCATAGCGCATAGGTTTGATTTTAAACCTTACAAAAGCACTCATAGTCGACAAGTTATAATAAAAATGTATATAAATTATATCCACGCGAATGGGCAAAACACAAATTGAAAACTTCAAAAAGGAATTATTAATGGTTCATCCGCTCAAAATTGTTATTGACAGCGATATTGTGTGGATACCCTACTCCAGTCCGGACGTATGTTATAATTCAGAATCACTACCAGAATTGGAATCCATATCAGTATCTCGATTTTCAGTTAAATCACTACCGCTCAAGGCACTTGCGGCGCTTCTGTTGTCACTTGTTACTCTGTCGGTGGCAGGCGCGTTTTCATGAATGTCGTAGAACACAGCTTACTCGCCGCGGAGATCACATATCACGTTTGTTAATGCTTTGATATAATTCTTCGCCAGTGTGAGGGCCTCGATTTTTGAGAGCTTCCGCTCCATGTTTATCTGTGGAATGACGTTTCGCAGATCCTCAAAAGCGTCGTTTAAGGAGTGCATCCTCTGGCGTTCACGCTCATTGCTTTCGATGCGCCGCATGTTTCGCTCGCGCGCGCTCACACCCTTTCGGCGTTTCGTGGTGCGTTTCGGGATCTCCATTCTCCGCTTGTTTGAGAGAGTGCCGACGGAATTCGAAGGCAAGGGTTGCTCCTCCAGACGCGCCATTTTTTCGCCGATGCCCCGCTTTGAGACGCCCATTAGAGATTTGAAGCCCGTGTTCTCCCATAAACTGTCGTCCGCGCGAAACTCTTCTGTCGTCGAATATTCCAAGACCTCAACCGAACCGTGCCGCATGCTCTGCAACCAAATACGTCAACTTTTAATTTAACGTTCATTGCAAGCCTTCAACGTACATTGCAAGCCTTCAAAGTACATAACAGGCCTTCAAAGTACATTACAAGCCTTCAAAGTACATTAGAAGCATTCAAAGTATATTACAAGCCTTCAAAGTACATTGCAAGCCTTCAAAGTACATTGCAAGCCTTCAAAGTACGTTTCAAGCCTTCAAAGTACAGTGCAAGCCTTCAAAGTACATTGCAAGCCTTCAAAGTACAGTGCAAGCCTTCAAAGTACATTGCAAGAATTCAAAGTACATTGCAAGCCTTCAAAGTACATTGCAAGCCTTCAAAGTACATTGCAAGCCTTCAAAGTACATTGCAGCCACTCAGCGCCTCGGATCGCACAGTAAATAAGAATGCTGCAATACTGGGTAATTATTTCTGGTACATTTTCATCATACATGTCGGTAGATTCTGAACGATTCAAGCGATATCACCAAACCAACGAATTAAAAGACAAAGAAATACAAAAAAGTGTTGTTCCATTTCGAAAATCACAACACTGTCATTATTATTGAATGTTGCAATAATACTCTGCTTACACACTTAACGAATACGGACTAGACTGGAACACATCTGTCAAGATGCACATTCGGCCCCATTTACATAATCGTAATAGAAATGTTATGGACTTTGATGTTTATTTTCGAGGTAAAAAAATATTAAAATAATGGTACATACGCATTCTTTGTAAAAACAAACTTTATTTTGATAAAAATCCAACATATATAGTTTTTCATTTAATGGCATTCAAGGCCATAAGCAAAATGTAACTTCATGACAAATGTCACTGTCTCGCATCCATTTATAGAACTCTGTCGATGTATTGCCTGCATACAAAACCATTCTCGATTTTGCTTACACTATTTGTTCAACATTTGTAATATAAAAAAGTATATGACTCAATGATAAAGGTTCGTGGCGTACCAGCAGTGTTGTGTCCAAAAATGTGCTCCGGTGCATTGCAACATATAAACAATCACGAACGTTTACTAATGTTTATGTATTTCTACTGTAATTTCGGCGTTTTTCATTTTTGCAACGTGTTCAGCTAATTCAAAACATGTTAAAGTACTCATGGATATTTATAGCGTTTTAACGAAATCCGTTCGAACACGTTTCATAGTCCAGAAGTGTAGGGTATTTTTTAAATATTCCAACAGCAATTACATTTAAAATGGACAAAATAGCTTCATGAAAAATGTCACTTCATCCCATTGCTCGCTTACAAAACCACGCTCGATTTGGCTTATACTATTTGTAATATAAAACGTACATAACTCAATTAAATAATTACATAGCGAACAAGCAGTATTATGTGTCGATTAATTTGCTGCGGTAAATTGGAACATATAAACAATAACGAACGCATACTAAGTTTAATGTAAATATACTTTTATATCGGAGATCTTTATTTTTGTAACATGTTGTTTTAATTAAAAACACCCTTGCGATAAATAACTTACAGATGTTGTTTTTCAAGCGCTCTTAACTAAATCCGTTTGAAAACGTTTAGTTATCCAGTAGAGTGTGTTTGTTTCCTTACTCCGTTTAGTTTATAAATTGATAACAGTAGTCCCCCAAAATTAGGACTATGTCAGAATAGACACCGGTAAATCCGGTCTCTGACCCGTAAAATCAGCCCCTAGAAGATCCGGTGTCTCCAAAAACGGTCACTCGATCATTACGCGCTATATACTAGTACTGTGTATATCTGAACGACGATTGTACCAAGTAAGAGTTTATTAATGAGCAATTTACATGTAAAAAACGTACACTACGATTTGTAGCTCGATGGTTTATGTTATTCGAGCTACCGTTTGATTGGTTTACATATGCGGTTAAATCAGCCATAACAAATGTTTGCTGACAAGCGATTAAACGCATGATGGAGCGTTTAAAATCGAAAAATTATACGCCAAGAAGTAAATGGTCCAAGGACGCTGTCGCTTCAAGCTTTACTATAAAATACCGTACATCAATTAGAAATTAGAACTCAATCGGTTAATTGATTATGTTGTTGTAAATACAGGCATAAAAGGCATTTTCCTGACGCTCGGTATCATCACCTTTTCTGCCAGCCTAAACTGTATTAAGCGAATGCCCGTCATTAGCATCTATGTATATCGCCATGATGACAGCAGTTACCCCGGGAGTTAGAATAAATACAAGTAACTGTAGGATTGGATCACAGGAGGGAAGCCCATATATATTTTATTTTTATATATGCAATAAAAGAGACAAGGAGTTCAACTTCGTTCGCCGTAAAACTAGACCATCTTTGCTGTAAACCATATATCTCGAACGATTTTTAACGAATCAACTGCACACCGGTTGTTTTCAAAAGCTAATACAATAATTTATCAGGAAAAATTAACATCAGTACCATTGATCCAGCATTTTTTCGATACCAGCCCTCAGAAGTTGACCCATTTCCAAAATCGTGTTTGTTCGGACACAAGTGTGTCCATTCCATGTCGATCACTTTAAAGAGCTAAACCTCAACAACCAAGTCATTAAACGGTAGATCAACAGCACCTGTATGTATAAGAAAAAGTATGGTAAACACCATTTTATCGCGTCTTTTGATCCCCGAGAACAAAATCTAAACCGAAAAATTCTCTTTTGACTCTGGGAAACCCTTTGATGATGTCAGAGATTATGTAAACACAAACCACGATTGGTCGGTTTTCATCATTTTCTCACTCACCTTTTTACGGAGATCCTCGGGAAATTCCGCTCAACCAATAAAAAGACCTGTAGCAAACGCATGCGAACACAGAGGATTCCCATACCTCCTTCAAAATGTAAACCTCTTTGTGGTTTATTTACAAATCGGAGTGAAAAACACTTTTGATGGTGTGTGAATGACTATGAAATGTATTGTTTTCGATTCATTAATGTTTATTGAACGGGAAATAACCTTTTAAATGACGAACAGTCATGTAATCTTTGTGAGTTTCTGCTGTTTGAAACGATCGGAAATTGAAGCTAATTTGGACATACTTGTGTCCGACCGAAAATTGTACCGTGAGTGCCAACTTCTGAGGGCTGGTATCGAAATACTGCTGGATCAATGGTACTGATGTTGTTTCCTGATAAATAATTTTATTAGCTTTCGAAACAATCGGTGTGTAGTTGATTCGTTAAAAATGATCGAGTTACATGGTTTACAGTAAAGATGGTCTAGTTTTACGGCGAACGAAGTTGAACTCCTTGTCTCTATTTAAGCATATATTTAAAAAAAAATAATATATATGGGCTTCCCTCCCGTGGATTGGATTGGAATCGGAACAATAGTATCAATCAAGCGATAAAATACAGACGCAATTATGAAAGTCGATTTATTTTACCGGTAAATGTGCTTGATCAACTTGTTATCTCTTATGTGATTGCATTTGGTTTATGAAACACACCAGTTTGACAACTAGGTCTACAAAACATATACATATATCAGTCACCCTCAATTGCTTCAATGTTTAACGCTTGAAATAAACATGATTTAAAATGTCATTTGGCGTCCATTGCTTATTTCATAATTTACCGAATGTGATAGAATGTAGAAAAATAATCGCAAATTTAACAGGTATGTTTATGAATTAGGCACACTAATGATCGAAAACTCAACCTGTAGATCTATAACACAAAAAATAAGTTTAGGGTTGGCACAGAAAATTAGAATCGGTCGGGTTTGTGAAAATTCAAAATTCGTATATGTATTTATTTATTTTGGAGAGAAACTCAATCATAATATCATTGTATTATCAATTTGAAGGTCTTAGAAATAACATTTGAGAGTCGTGTACATTTTTTCACTTGTTGATATCATTAGTTCGATTTATTTTATCAAATTTGTATTTATCATGAAATATTTGTTTATGTACCGAAACATTTGCTTATTTGTGTGAAAAACCATTTTTTTCGCGTTAGGTTCCTCTTGAACTCCAAAACGTCGTCTTACTGAGGCCCAAAACTCCGATTCAGCTTCGTGTTATGGCGAGATAAAGAGCACTTCGTCTTTGTTTCGGGATTTTTTTCTAACAAAGACACTTGGGGAAAATCTTTAGTTGACGAACAAGTGACGATGCAAAATTCAGCTTCGCCTTTCGACGATATACAAAGCCATCAACAACAACCGCCTGATCATCAGAGTTTACAGACCGGTTTGTACAAAGCTTACAAGGAATACCTGGACTTATTTTGCACTTTGATGAAAAAATTGATTATTGCATTACGTCGAAACCAAAACAACAACATAACTAGCATATGTTATTTGATGCTATTCACAAAGACATGTTCAATGATTCATAGCGCTGTTGACAGTAGTGTAACACTTTCGAATAGTACATTTTACATATTTCACTATATGGTGCTTTTTCACTGTATTATAGACCTTACGGTTATACTATTATTTCATTATACATGCTAATAGTATTAATTATTGATATTTGTTAAAGAAAATCACATAAAACATATCTTGTGTCAGTTTCACTGTATATAGATCGGACTCCACAGGATAATCTTCACCGTGGGTAATCGATCCATGACCCCAAGTGTATAAACGGTAAATGGCAGTTCAAAACAGTATTTTTTTAGCTCCATTTTATCTCAAACACTGGTGCGAAAATCGAATTGCCAGACCAAAACTGGAGAGGAAACGTGTTACCTCTTGTAAATGGAACACTAATGAAGGCGTATGAGCTTGAAATGACATTTCCGGCCCCCGCGTATGTGACCGGATGTCTTGCATTGGTGTCACCCGGGTGTAACGGGTAATTAGCGTCCTCGAAAATGGAGAACATTGACATTGTAAAGCTGAAGTTGAATTCATAAAGCATCTTAAGATACATGTTATCTTAATACGTGCCTGTATTACTCCGTAAACAAGACATATTGCAGAACGAAATACGTATCTGAATACGGCATAACGTGACAGTTTCCAAATACCAAATATAATTGATATAGAAATTAATAAGGAAACTTCGTAGAACATTGCATCATTACAATATACACCAATATAACATTGCACCATTCCGATAAACATAAATATCTAACAGCTTTGCACAACCAAAGAAAATCTTACTAAGTAAAAAAACAGGAATACATTGACGACCTTATATTTATAATAAACATGCTATCGTGGTGTGGCAATTATTGAAATCTCCTGGGAATTCTTAGAACTTCTATTAGATGCCGCTATCGAAATAAACCGCCAATCAACAAATAAGAAAACGTCATGACTAGCAATTAAATTGAACGAATTTCTTAGCATTAGTTTGAACAGTTACAATTTACACACACCCAAATCAGTTTTAAAAGGTCAGGTCTACATATATATGTAAATGCTACAGTCACTCCTTTTTCTATTCACTGCTGTTATCGCCTGAAATAACTTGAGTTTAAATTACATTCGACGTAAATAGCACCATCGCCTTAATGCGTTTGAGACAAATATAAGGATAAATTTCCCTCTCTGATGCATATTATTGGCTTCCTCTATTCATAGCAACAGACTCAAGCATTGCTTCAAAGACTGGCGTATCTGAAGTTTTATCGTAAACACTGTAATCATGTTGTCTAAGATGATGTCAAAATACACGACCATATCAAAAAAGCAAATTTCTTGCAGACTGCTTAATTCTCCTTCCAATTGAAATATGTATTCGTTGGTATTATAACTGCCTGTCAATACTTGATATATTCGTGTTAATATAGATCATTACCGAGGACAAATATTGTGATAATGCTCTGAAATTAATTTACACACATACCCCTTTCCTTTAAAGAACTTAAGCCTCGTTTTGGAATGAAAGTGAACTACATGCCACATGATGCTCCTGTCTGCAATTGGTATTTTTATTTGTATGCTTTAAAGGGATAATACACGTTTTCGAGGGAATGATCATCGTCGGGCGCTCGAAAAATCCGTTCCTGCCCGAGTGCGCATTTTGAGAGCGCCCGCAGATGATCATGTCCGAGAAAATGTGTATTTTCGCTATTATTGCATAAACAAATCACACATACAAAAATAAATTAAAATAACATTGAAAACAATATGTCTTGTAGATTCGACATCGACAAAATAATTCGATTATTTCATATGACGTCATACAGTTCAAGCTTGTGTTTTACATATGCCTCACTCGGTCATCATCAGAAATGACGAGGCTGTACCTTCGGATAGCCATTTTTCGATTAAAAATGTGTTTAAACAGTGAATTAATGCAAATTTAAAATGCAGCCGCGCAAAATAAGAAATGAGGAATTATTGTGTCGATATCGAATGAACAAGACATATTGTTTTCAATGTTATTTTAATGTATGGATATGAAAAACACATTGCAGGGCTTGAACGGCACGTGAATCGCCTTGTTAATACACGATTTCTCCCGTTCAAGCCCACCTTTTGCCAATTTTCTGCACCCCACAAGAGGGCATTGTAGATAGAGTTTATGCAATAATATCTATTAACATTCAATTGCAAACAAAAACATTAAAAAAACAGAAGATTTAAAATAAAGTGTGCTTTTTTATTGTGATTGGGTGTATTTGTTTGCCTCGCCAATTGGAAAACTGATACTTTGATGTCAGAGATAAGCTTTTATACCACACTACTTTTATAGATAAATAAAAATTATAAGTTAATGTGTTTATTCAAAGGCAAACAATACTAATTGCTTTTATCAAAGACAATTTAAATGTGTTGACAATCGTAATGTTTAACATATTTCTCATGGTAATAGTAGTTTATACTTATAGGTTGTCTTATCAATGTGAAGCATACTTATCCGTTCATCTGTTAAATCGTCCTTAAATTTCCAACTTGTACACATAAACAAAGCATGTATTGATGACATTTGTTTTGCGATTCTTTCGTTAACTCCACGAAGGATTGTCAGTGTCACCAGAAGCGATAAAGAGATATGACAGTAAACTGAGTATTATATCAAATGTTATTGTAAATACTTGCTGTTTGTCACGGACATAGTAAGCTATTTTGTAACGACTGTTCAGGAGCAGTTTTGTACGAACAGTCTGACATTTGTTTTAGCACATCCTGCTCAGAATTCATCTTTCAGTACTGGATTACTTTGTTAATACAAACATAAATGTGTTTATATATATAAATAATGGTAAGTCATGCAGTTGTGTTTACATATGACGCACGAATATGCAGTTTTGAATCGAAGTAACTAAGTGGAAAGTCCTTTGATGTTGACTTTAATTTCCATGGTTGCAATTTATAATAAGGCTAGGTTTCTAAAACGTCTTTTTCCCAGATTATGTATTCATCACGATAGCAACCTTCTACATATAGATATGACAAACAACAATGTCTCACAGCATATCTTTTTCACGGCTGCAGAAATAAAACACTATGAAGTCAAAGAGGTAAACGTTTAATACCAACATTTGAGTTCAGTTTTTTCAATGTAAATTAGTAAAAGCCAACTATCCATTTTATGAGGTGAATGAGTTTAAGACGTTGTTCAAGTTTATTTGTTGTTATAACAAGCATCATCATAGTATCCTATTTGTTATTTGGTTTAAAGAGGCATGATAATGGTATTACAAGTTCTAATACAAGTATGTGAAGCAAAGTTGTCTATAAAAGAACGCGTGAACATATGTCTGAATTTCAAAAACTAACTATTTAGACTGCTATTGTTGTCAAGAGGATGTTTCCATTTTAGAGCAATATGTATCTTATATAAAGCTGACATAAAGATTTTGAGATTGCACAAGTACGGTAGAAGAAACGTGACGTGATGTGGTGTTATGATATGATTTATCCCACTTTTACAGCGATTTCGGTTGATTATAGCCCCGTTGATTAAATTTCTGCTATAATACACGGCACGAAATGACGTCATATTTTCGACAAAATGACGTCATATATCAAGCGAAAATAACGAGTTAAACTTATTTTGTTTAAATAAAAAGGTTTTCTGAATAAAAAGTGGGATAAATAGAATATTTATATACGGACAACAGGAGGGCTTCTTCAGGACATCAGCCTATATCTAAGGCTCGTGCTTTTTGTTTTCAAAGCCTCGCATGATAAACCTGATCTATAATCAACACTTAACTATTATTCTCTATATATCAGTCTCATGGGGCGGTTGATCGCTACACATTGTAAATCAACTTGGTCGTGATTCCAACAGGCCAAAGAGAACTTTTAACAATTTCAACCAATAGTTTATTATTTCACCTCAAGCATGTATGAACCTATTTGACTTCGATTTTGCCGGCGTGATTTTTTAATCAATATATAGAGTGAAATGAACATTGAAGCGCGGCCCATACTGACCAACATTTCATAATAGGATATTTCGTTGTATATGAATTAAAAGTTGTTGCCTAAATAAAGCCAGAGAACATGACAGAAAATGAAAATTGTGTAATATGAGTGTCAATAGTTTTGTTTACCAAAGTGCCGTAATTTTTTAAATTTAGCATATTTCAGTTTTATAACGGCAGCTGATATATTGTTGAAGTTCACAAAACTTCGAAGCATGGGCACGGACAAATCTTTATTCCCCTTCACCCTACACCTTTAAAGTTTATGCAGCAATCTATTCAAGTTTTATTTTTTAAGATTACACAGTCAGCAAAGCATTTGTATATGAACGTGGCAAATAACAATAAACGCTGCGTTGCTGTATGCAAAATGAATTACATATCAATTGTTTCATGTTTGAATGACGTACATGTATTATAATTGATAGTTTCATAACCGGCGAACGAATATACATTAGCAATACATGTTTTGAAAAAAGAGCCAGATATACCTCTAAGGCAACTCAATGTGTATCCTACGATGTCGACTGAGCAAACGCACGTTATATCTCCATTAACAACGACATCAATTTATATTGATATTTATTATTATCCTGTCACATGCCTTTAAATAAGCCTGATAACCAGGTAACCTTATAACCCAAAAGTTATTAGGCTAGTTGACCACGTGACCTCTAATATCCGTCAGTCGCTCTCCGGTGACAAACTACTTTTTATCATTAAACCGTTTCTTTTTAATGTTATCGTGTATATCACATATCATCATTTTTGCGTCTTCTTTAAAATATATTACCGAAACAGCTTTCCGTATTTTTATTTTCATTCAATTGATTACGCAATGTATGACGTATTCCGTGTGACGTCATTTTGGTGACGAAACATTTTGAGGCAACAATACGGAGGTGGTGGTTTTTAACAGTTAACTTTTTGTCATTTGCTTTCCGTATTTTATTTGTATCACTTGATTACGCAATTTATGACGTATCACGTGTGACGTCATTTCGGTGACGAAACATTTTGGGGCCAATACTATTGACGTGGTGTTTTTTAACAGTCAAATGTTTGTTTAAAGCTTTGAACGAATCTAAAACGTATTTTGGATTGTGTGTTTGTCATGCATAATACCTTAAAACAGACACTGGACGTGTATATCGTTGTAACTTTATTGTTATTAGCATTGGATTAAAGTTGTCATTGAGGTAAGCGTGTCGTTTATACTAAATTTAGTTTTTTATAACTCATGTCAAAGCTTAAATAATGGCATTAATCTATTCTACAGCACAGTTTCAGCTGCAATCGATATTTTAATTATCCAAATAATGTTTTACTTGTAATCATTTCCGTTTTTTTTTTAATTTGTGGCTCAATTTTATTTATATCCGTTGACTTACACTGAATGTGCACACCATTTTGTTCAATTGAATGTCTTCTCATATTTTCAATAGGAAGTATTAAAAGGAACGGTTTAATTTGGAACTAATGTTTACGTGACACAATCGGTAGTTATTCGTTCGTTAGGAATGTTGCGTACATGTAGGAGGCACGACCAGAATAAGTATTGTTTATGTCAATAAATCATTTGTCTTTGATAAAATGTGTTAAAGGTATAATTTAAAATTTGGTAAATGTGACATGATAAATAGAATAATAGGTTGGTGACGTGAATGGAGAATGGTTATCTGGCTCTTCGGAGGATCTTATCGGGTTCGCATTCGGCTCACCCGATAAATTCTTATGCCTTGCCAGATAACCACTCTCCATCCAAAGTCATCCCTGATACCTTGGGAAAACAGGTCTGACTGTTAACCGCGCAGCCATTAAATAACTGTATACCATTGACGCATGTTTTTACCAATCTCATTCGCCTCTGTATATTTTAGATGCTAATCCGCCGGTGTTAACCGTGTTGCATACACTTTATACGTCTTACTTGCGAACATTATGCTTCCGGATATAGTTGATTTGCGGACCGCTGGTTTCATGTATGTAAATTTTTTATTATGGTATATATTTGTATACGAACAATAGTATAACGTTCTATAGGTAAGTTTCTAGAGGTAAAAGCTTGTAGGAGTTCGATAACGGTCGTTGCCTTAAAGCTCTTCACTGGACTTCGCAAAGTGATTCAAAGTCTTTTTGGGGACGCAATATGATATATTTATAAATATATTTATTACTGTGCATGCATATATGCTATGCATATATAAATGAACATAAGGCAAAATTAAATAGGTGGTTGTATAATATTGACAACAAAATAACAATAACAATAAACTTAAAAGATCATAAAATATATGCATATCAATAACACGCACAATAAATAAGTTGTTACTCATAATAAATTGGTGGTTATATAATAATGACAACAAAATAACAATAACAATAAACTTAAAAGATCATAAAATATATTCATATTAATAACACGCACAATAATTAATTTGTAAATAATAAAAAATAGTAGGTTATATAATATTGACAACAACATAACAATAACAATAAACTTCAAAGATCATAAAATATATTCATATCACAAACACGCACAATAAATAAATTGTTAAACGATAAAAACATGAACAATCAAGCCAACTACCACCGCCATTTCATTGCCCTTTCTATGAAATGTTATTGTATTTTTGTATGTCTAAAATCAAGCACTGTTTTAGGTTCAATGTTCAACTATTTTATTACAACAACCGTTACAAGGTAACATGGTTATGCAAGCTTCAATGACTTTATTACAATTTACTTCTTACAAATGAGGGTATATGAATAAAAGTGTAAGCGGTTTTCATTGTAATTATGTTTTGAAAAGTGTACACAAACCTCATTGTTGCTCTGTTACAGTCAAAATAAATAGTTAAAGCACTGTTAGTGGATGCAGAAGATTTTATAAGTGTTCAATACTGGATTAAACAAAAACAACAACAGCAAAGTGATATTGCATTGATTTAAGTACAAAAACGGACACACTTAACTTTAAAATAGTGACAATACATTTGGCGTTAGTTGTTTTAAATACATTTCTCATATAAATACATTTTAAAGATAAGTTTAATATCTTAAAGTCCACAGAGTTTAACATATATAAACTAGAGAGATTGATATTGACGCGATATATAAGTAAAAGTTACAACACATATGAACACACCTTTTCAACACCGCCTAAGAAGTACGTAAGTATTGCACGATACAGTTGGCATTTTGGTATCAAATAAATTCAAATAAATATTAGTTTGCACTGACAAGAGATCTGGTCGACTTTGAGAAAGAAAGAACATTATTGACGTTACCATATTACACGAATAAACAATTCAACATTATATTTTTTATGATAATGTATTCTAACATATTTTTAATTATACTCATACCCAGGATAATAACTTAGATATCAGAATGACAACATCTTATTTTCCAATCTAACCTATGTGTCATGTTAGCTATTCAAATGCTGTTCAAGTCATATATTGGCCCCGTTTACTTCAATATCAGTATAATAAACAGTTATTATTTGTTTAAACGAAACGATAATAATATTGGCTTCACAATCAAGCACATACATACCTGAGTTATTATCGACTAAATTATTTTAAATGAAATATATATAAATGCATGTTTTATAAAACATTTTCCCCACAGCTCATCNAGATTCGGAGAAGACAGACTCATAGGCCGTCTGTTGGAACCGAAAATCAGTCAATCGATATTACCAAACGAACGAATTCAAAGTAAAAGAAATTAGAAAAATGAGTTGTTCAGTTTCGAAAATCACAACACTGTCATAATGATTGATGTTTGCACGTAATACTGTTCTTAGAAACTAAATGAATACGGCTATATTTTGAAAACATCTTTCAAGATGCACATGCGGCCCCGTTTACAAACTTTCGTTATACACTTTTTGCGCGCATTAGGAAGTTACCAGAACCCATTTTCACTCGGAACTTATGTTAGCAATAATGGGGGACATACTAAGCCATCAAACGCCCATAACTGTTTGATAAAAGGACACTTGAATCAAGTATAATATCGATAATCTATTCGTTTAAGAAATTTTCTGTTGAGCTCAGAATTCACTATGTGAGGAACACTTAAGTAAAAAACAATGTGCACTTTAAATACGTTACTCGCTGATCTAGGAGACCAAAACCTAAAAGTATCCAGCAAACGGAGGGCTCACTAATACATTAGATGAACTCATAATGTCACTGTGACTTCAATCATTTAGATATATTACTTTAACATCTCAGTATCGACGAAAGCGTAATATACTTCCACCAAGTTCTCAAGTGCGAAAGGTATTTTCGCTTAGGCACATATGTTCTTCAAGCAATTAAAATTAATATTGACAAATGTAATTTCTTGACCAACGTCACTTCAGCACAGTCAACTAAAACATGACTAGAGTATATAAGTACATTGCTTACAATCATTGTTGTGTCGATTAATATCCTCCGGTGTATTGACACCTATTTATGAACAAAAACGTTTTAAACTAAGTTTAATGTATATCTACTGGTATATCGGCGCTTTTAATTTTGTGTAATGTACCGTTACTTCTTATTCAAAACACATGTTGCG